>JZKD02S1791274.1:586508-606046 GCA_000966675.3 Picea glauca | reverse complement strand
ATAATTTGTTGATATCAAGACTGGAATTATGTCTTGATGTGGTTCAACTTAGGCTAGAAATATCATGTAAAACTACTAAGACACAAATCTTTAGTCTTCTTGAATAACAGGTGTAGTTCCTTGAAGGCTTGTTGTCGATTTGATATGGAGTTTTGATCCTGGTCGTCGATTGGGGTCCCTCTCGTATGAAAATTTGTGAAATATCCATAGTTGTTACATTTGATCCATTGAAGGAATTATGACCATTGGATCTATCAAGATGGTGTCAAGTAACCTCGACCATAAATCAATGGGGGTAAGTATTTAATTTTGGTCGAGGAAAAAGGGTGATGTCACAAACGACATCACACAATGGAGAAAGCTTATGTGGACGATGGTAACATGTGCCAACCTATAACTGGTTGAGAAAATAGAGGGTATGTTCCCTCATGGAGTCCAAACATTGATAAGATATTTAATAGGGGGAGTAAGTTTGTAGAACGCGGAAAAGGAATGGCAAGTGTAAAGTGTAGGCAACAGACTTAGAATCATGACAATTCACAAAGATTGGAAAGGTGAGATGAATGGGTCCGCGAGTCTACCAACCCATGAACCAAAAAAACTAAAAAAATAATCTAAGTGTTGAGTGTTAGAAGAGTAAAGGGGACTCTTATGAGTCCACAAGTCTATGATTCTGCTAACCCACGAACCTGAAAAAATAAGTAAATAATCTAAATGTTGAGACTTCTCGGATGGACCTGGGAAAGGATGCTTATATAATTATGCATATACGTGTCCACGTAGATGGAAAAATGGTTGAGTGTCGATACTTCTAGGATGGACCTATGAAAGTATTCTTATAGAATTATGAATCCATGAGTCCACGTAGATGGAAAAATGGCTAAGTGTTGAGAATTATCAGAAGGGCCTATGAAAGGATTCTTATAGAATTATGCATCCACGAGTATGTAAGTCCACATAGATGGAAAAATGGCTAAGTGTCGAGACTTCTCAAATGGACCTATGAAAGGATTCTTATAGAAATTATGCATCCATGAGTCCACAAATCCATGTAGCTGGAAAAATGGTTAAGTGTTGAGACTTCTCAGATGCACCTATGAAAGGATTCTCATAGAATTATGCATCTGCGAGTCTGCGTAAGATGGAAAAAATGACTGAGTAACAAGAATTCTTGGGAGGACTTATGAAAGGAATATACAAAATTATGAGCCTATGAGTTTGCAATCCATGAGAGTATGTCGGAGGAAGGTCTGAGCAATGATGGTTGTAGGCATGCATGGACTAAAGTTCCACCATGGCAGGCTACAATAGTGTTGTGTTAGAACCATGGTGTCACCACATCAGTTGACAAGGAAATGACACGTCATGTGGATTCCACACAATAGTAAGAGAAATTTTACCTATGTAAACCAGAGAACTTCAGAAGGACATAACTTTCGTTCTAGCACTCAATTCTGAGTGAATTTACCGTCGTTGGAAAGCTCTTGACGAGAAAAAGAGGATGGAACTGTGATAGAGAAAATTTAAGGTTGATAGAAGAAGAGAAAATTTAACACCCCATCCCCTAAAAAGGTACTTAGGGAGTCGGGTCTATTACAAAGTGGAATCAGAGAAGGCAACAACAATTGGCCTATTTGGGCTCATGAAAGAGTCGAATAAAATTCTTCTTAGAAAACTTTTAAGGGGAAGGGAATTCTACCATGTTGTATCTATTAGAGAAGGCTACAACACTAGGCCTAGATGCTTTGTATATCATTCATAAGACTGGTATATTGAGATTTAGGTGAGTCTGTTGAAAGGTGTTTCTACCTTTAAAAGATTGTTTATTATCTGCATTAACTTCCTGAGTGGAAGGACTATAGACTGAAATTGTAACTTGAAAACCCTGGTTGACTTACAACAAGGGAAATTGTATTGTCCCTCTGTCAAAGTGATGACTACTCTTACGAGAGTAGGAATATGTTGATAGGTATTATTGGTAAAACCTGAATGAAAATGGTAGAGGTGGCATAAATTCTTCTATGAAGTTTCCTGATTGAAGACAAGGGACATGATTTGGGTTGTTTTATTAATTTTAATAATGTCTATCTACTAGGGAAGGAAGAGTATATTGTAATTAATATGGTTGATTATATAGGGGTTAAGACCCTTATGGAAAATTCCTTGTTATTAAAGGAAATTAGTATGGATCGATAGAACCTGTAGCAGTAATAATTATTTCTTTAATAAAAGATTAAACCATGTATGTGTGTATGATCCATCATGATCAAAGGACTGATGGAAAATGTGTAAGGTCAATTTTAATTGACCTATAGTGAATGAATAAAATGGTTGTTGGAGAATAACCCAGTTAATCAATTAAAAAGGAGTCATGTGGATTCTTTCTAGACCTCCTAGGATAGGTCAAGAGATATGAACACATGAGAAGGTTATGACGCTCACGACTATAATAAGAGAATGTCTATACATACTAATCTAAGTACATGTATGTTCATGTGAATACAAATGGCATATATATGGAATGCATCTGCACTGTAAGCATGGGTAAAATGTTTGGGGCACGCGGATATGCCAAGATGCATATGAAAAATATTGTGCATGCATATAACATGCATATAGGATTATTATAATTTGTTATTGGATGTAAAATATGGTTATGTCATGGATCATATGGTTAATGATGATTCGAGTATAATAGCTTAAGTAAATTTTTGATGATATTGATGAAATATTACCCTATGAGGATAAGGTATAATGGTCAATGAAATTTTTGATTATGTATGTAGTAAAGGAAGTGTTGGGACATTTCTATATGACCAATGGGTTAGACTAACATCTAGAGGTGGATGGTATCCATAGGAATATGGCTTGGTGTGCTCAAGTTGTAGTGAGATGGAATTTGGAAAAGGGTTCCCTTGATAAAATGGTATCTTCACCAAGAATGGTTTGAGGCATGAAGAGAAGCTTGATTAGTTGTCTTGTTCTCTGGAGTAGAATTAAAATTGCCCATATTGTATTTCTGGGTAGTTGCATATTTTTATACAAGTTTAGGCAAGAGTTTTGTCTTGCTGGTTACTGTCATATGGAAAAGGGAAACACAATTACGAACAAGTTTGTGAGACTAGCCATAAGGATGGTTGTAAATTATCTTTAAAGAAGAATGATAATAAGAACCAATAAATAGGGATGAATGAGGTAAAAATGCACAAGTGATGCGCCTATATATATGTAAATGTGCATATACATGCTTAAAGGTGTGATATGAATGTAGAAATAAGTGAAATGTGAGGAAATATGTGTACTTTCTATATCAAAATAATGCCATGAATGCATGGTTGACCCTATGTTGGAAGGGTTTGATTTGTATCGATAAATTAATAGCTTGAGGGGGGGATGTGTTCCTTTCCTTAAGAAAATTTACTATGAATTGATGAGAGAGAAAAGGAGAAGGGAGGCTATGTTGTCATGATCAAAGGAAACATGGTTATGCCTTTCAGGATTGCATGAGAATGACTGTGAATAGTCATGTGTTAAAATAATTGGTAAAGAAAATATTCAAATTGTTCCTAAGGTAGACACACAGAACACTGGTACATGTGGTTAAATGTATGAAAGAAAATTTTGAAATCAATATGATAACCTAAAGATACAGGTTTGAACATGTGAATTTGAAATGAATAATGAAAATGCAAGCTTATTTTCCTTCTGGAATATTGGATTGAACTCTAAAATAATGAATTTGAGGCTAACTCAAGAATTGAGGTCATGTTAGACTATTTGGCTATGAAACAAGAGAGTTTCATGTTGAAGAGGTTCCTATGGAAGAACCATGTAAATAAATATTCCAGGAAAACATAGCTATAACCTTAATGACTGCTGATAATTGGAAAATGAGATGCAAAACCTATTTATATAAGAATCCTGGATTACATTTTAAAATACCATGCATGAGTACCAAAACATACAGTTGAGTGAGGACCAATCTGATCTCTAGTTGGGAAATGTTCGGAATGCACAAGCTCATGATTCATTATGAACCAGATACTTGTTGATGTATCATGTTGAATTATCCAAAAGGTAAAGGTGAACATGACTAAGACTACTCAAGAGATATAACAAGAAGATCCCAACAGGGATAAATTATAAAAGGAAAGAAGGAGAAGGTGATTAATACTTCTCTCACTATGAAACTCTTAATAATAAGATATATATGTATGCTTCAAAAGAAAAACCGTGAAAATAAGTAAAATCGGTAACTGAAACATACAAAAATGAATGTGTCTAAATGAATGAGCTTGGTTAAGGTAGTGTGTGAAGGGAATGAAGCCTCGAAATTAACTCAACTAGGATGAAAGTTTCCTGATGGGAGAATCCCTTAATCTGTTTCTTGTTGTATATTATGTTTCTATGGGATGATAAACTTATATGTTGATGAATGTATATATTTTTGCATGAGAATGTTGAGAGTTGTAGATGAAATTTGATTGTAGTTTCACTCATGAAAACATTGGGGACAATGTGATGGAGTGCATATAGATATTCTAAGGCATATATGAAAATGTTGTAATGAAATAGATGTTACGGTACATGCATTTTATTTTACATGACAACTAATGTAAAATGTGAATGTGGTGATGTATGTCACGTGTAGGAAATATTGGAACTATTAGGGAAGGACAAATTCCAATATTGAACAGCCTCAGACAAAAGTGAAAGCAAGAAGGTTGTTGATAAAAAGAAAATTGAGAAAGGGATTTGGGTAATAATCCCTTTGAAAATAGTTTATTCTTTGATGGTATGCATGTGATTTGAATGGTTGTTGTATGCCATCGATACCCAAGTAGGGTATGATTCAGGAAGAAGAACCTGCATGATGGATGTGTGAACCTATGACAATCGAGGAGGATTGAAATGCTTGGAAAAATGCATGAACAAATATATGTCATGAATACATTTCCCAATCAAGGAGTGATTGTGAACAAAAGTGCTCAAAGGTAGTACAATGACACAACCCATTAAGCAGATGAATGTGATAAGAGATTTGGTATATATGGGACTTTCCATTTTGGAAGAACTATCTTCCAGTTCTCTGCAGAATTGCATAATGGTAAAGAGAGAAATTGGGTGGCCATGAACATTAGGACCCTGGTTACCAATGAAGAAATAATGATTGATCTCATTCATGTGAAAAATTTAGTTTCATGTATGTTGATTTGAGATCATGATCAACTGAAGAAAGAAAAAACAGTCCCACTATAAAAATAAATGTGTATAAATAAACCATGTGGCAAAAGGATGGATGAGTTCCAACCCACCAAGGAAAAGTGTCTGTATTGTGTGTGAATGTGGCCATGTATATTGGCACATTGATTAAACTCATTTTATGTTTGATTTCATTTTGAAAGGAATTGTATGATAAAGTAATGCATGTGTAAGGAATGGAATTTCCTTTTTGAATAGATGAATTTGATTGTTAGTAGACATAGCTCTAAAAAAATTTGTGAGCCACTACAAGTGTGCAATGAAAATAAAATGTGCATGAGGAACTAACAGTTTGTCTGGATGAGTGAAAAATAAATTGTAGGAAGGAGGGGTCTTGGGCATGGCTGTGTTGTAATCCCATAAGGAAGACCAATGTATGATGGTTATGGAAGAGCCAAACTACCATGTGAAATATTTCTCATGCTTGTGGGATCCAGTTCCTATATGAAACATATATGAAAATAGAAGTGTGGAACTTGAAATCTATGGGTGATAGATTTGAAAGAATTTTGATCGAAATAATGAAAGCATCTCATGAATTTTTGTATGTATGTGATATAGGTGAGAGAAAAAATATTTGTATGGGGAGGACAAATGATGGATGTTCAAGATAAAAAGCATGGAAAATAGGTTACTATTGTGACATGAGAACCCCATGATAAGTCATGATCCCCATAGAATGATGTGTTGTGATGATACAGGATGAAGGGACACTTTCGAAAAATAAAGCGTGAGGGATGTCTCGGATGTAAGACTCGAGGATGTCTCATAAATTATTCTTTTGTGAGAAATCCCTAGCAAGGAAAAATGGATCAACCGAGGGACTGTATAATAGAGAAGGGGATGCCTAAGCCTAGGCCTTGAGGGTGAGCGACCACAAGGAACAGGAGACTCGAATAGTTTTTGTAATATGTTGATTTCAATCATGCACACAATGGGTATGTCAAGGAAAACAATGAGACAAGTTAATGAGACAGTCATATGGATGCATATCCATGAACTGTACAGATAAGTATTGTGCTAACTTGTGAATATTTCCACTAGAATTTAAACAACAATAAAATGTTTTGCGTGAAATGATGATTAATGTGCTTATTGTTGAAAATTATGGTAGGTATGTTCTAAAATGACAAATTCCTAGTAAGGACCATATCAGGAAGAGGAATAAGATTTCTAGGATAGCTGAAAGAAGAAGGAATGGCAGGTGTTGCTGAAAAATAAAGAACATCGAGGATGGTGTTCCTTTGAAGGGGGAGGGGATTGTAACACCTCCTCTCTAACCCCCGAATACATATAATAAATCATGATTAGTGATTTGCATGCAATGACATGTGAATATTGTAAAAGTATTAATGTTTAATTGTAAATTCAAAAAGTATTGTGGGGTGAATCCTTAAAGTACAAGCCATGATATCACTAGTGGAATGAGAGGAGGCCCTAATAAACTAAAGGACCTCAAGCCTTATTCATATTACTTCCCTTAGCCATTATTTCAAGGAAAACCAGTTAATGAGGGACGTTGGTAGTTGAATAATCAACCATACCAATGAATGGAAGTATGGGGGGTTGTCAAAAGGGAAAGGAAGTGGTCAGCTAGAGGACAGTAGGAAAGATCACCACGAGACCCCAGGATTGACCCACGAGTTTCCTTATGAAATAATAAATAGAAGGATAGTTCGATAACATGACTAATTCATGTGTGTGGTCAGAATATGCAGAGGAAGAGAATTGGAGGAGGGTCGATCCTTTGAGGAAGGGAGCTACTGAAATAAATGCACAAGTGTGTGCAATAAAAAGATCAAAGAACCTGTAGAAGGGTTCTAATATGGAGCATAGAAAACCCAAAAAGCTCGACCTGAGCTAAGAGGGATATGAGATTAATGTTGGGAAGGAATATGATAAACCTCGAAGAGGCCTGAGCTAGGTGGGTGTATGGAAAATATCTACCAAGAGTAGAGTGAAGGATAGTGACCTACAGATATTGTTAAGAACCCGAGAGATATTTCCTAGTGGTAGCATGGCTTGGCACGGGGGTGGCCAAAATGCCAAAAGTGAATGCATATGAGCCTATGGTTGGGTGGAAAGGTGAACACCCACAGTCATTTGGTCGGCTATCAACTGTAATAAATAAGTATTTTTATACCATGTATAATTAAACTATAACTTAAGGATGAATTTTCCTATGAATGATTCAGGGATGTGTATAATTGTTTGATGATCAAATGGATTTATTTTACAATATTGGTATTTGATGTGTTAATTACCAGTCAGAATACATTATACCTGTTATTAAAATTGTACACAAGTCATGGTATGTGATTGTTGCCACGAGTTTTTATTTTTGTAATTATACTTGAATATTGTTGTCAATAATGTGCATAGATGATAGTTATATGTTACAAATAGTGATTATCGCAGCTATAACTATACTTTTGAACATATTTTGTTAAGAGTCCCCTATACCTGTACATTTTTTGTATATTTAGTCAATTGAAAAATTACACCGGAGGAGCTGGGAATTATGCAATTTTAACATATATATATATATATATATATATATATATATATATATATATATAGAGAGAGAGAGAGAGAGAGAGAGAGAATATACACAATGTTGGTGATTATGTATATCCCAGCACGTATCTGAGGTTTTCTCCATATAATTCATTAATATTAGGACTTAAATTATGGCTTGATGCGGTTCATCTCGAGCTAGAAATATCCTATAAAAGTATGGACTAGTCATAGTCTGAGATTCTGCATTAAAATGGCAAAGATAAACAGCTTTATCCTACATGAATAGGAGTTGCAGTTCCTTGAAGGATTTCCATCGATTTGGTATGGATTTTAGATCCTAGTCGTCAATTGGGGTCCCTCTTGTATGAGAATATGTGAAAGATCTAGAGTTGTTAACATTCGTTGGATCCATCGAAGGAATTATGACCATTGGATCTATCAGGATGGATTCAAGTAACCTCACTCGTAAATCAATGGGGGTAAGTATTTAAGTTTGGTAAAGGAAAAAGGGTGATGTCACAATGACGGAGAAATATTATGTGCGTGATGGGAACATGTTCTAACCTGTAATTGGTTGAGACAATAGAGGGTATGTTCCCTCATGGATTCCAAACTTTGATAAGATCTTTAATAGGGGGAGTAAGTTTGTAGTTTGTAGAAAAAGGAATGGTCGGTGAAAAGTGTGGGCAGCAGACTTAGAAACATGACGATTCACTAACATTGGAAAGGTGAGATGAGTGTTGAATGTTAGAAGAGAGGATGGGACTCAAATGAGTCTGTGAGTCCGTGAATCCACCAAACCGCAAACCTAAAAAAATCACTAAATACTCTAAGTGTCGAGACTTCTCGAATGGACCTAGGAAAGTATTATTATAGAATTATGCATCCACGAGTTAACGAGTCCACATAGATGGAAAAATGACTAAGTGTTGAGACTTCTCGTAAAAACCTATCAAAGGATGCTTATATAATTATGCATCCACGAGTAAGCGAGCTCACGTAGATGGAAAAATGGCTAAGTGCCAAGACTTCTCGGAAGGACCTATGAAAGGATTCTAATATAATTATGCATCCACGAGTCTGCAAGTCCACGTAGATGGAAAAATGGATAAGTTTCGAGAATTATCAGATGAAGCTATGAAAGGATTCTTATAGAAATTATTTATCCATTAGTCCATGTGATGTAGACCCCCGACCCTCGGGTCAAGATCCGTGCAGGATCGTTTTAAATCTTCCCCTGACTCTGATTGACTCTTTGGTTTCCCCATAGGGAATACCACACACACAAGGTGTATTCCACAACTGACCAACAAATATGATCGAGGCTTTTCTTTTCCTTTCGAGATTTCAGATTTTGTGATTTCACGAATCTTGTTATCGAGCCCCTTGTCTCTTCAACCTCCGAAACCCGAAACGTCAACAAGGGTTGAATTCTTCAATGCGCCGAACACACGCCTCTTGTTGCCACTTATTTCATCTTTTCGGAACTTGAGTGATCGACCAACACTCATTCCTCTTCCCTTATGATTTTTCGATTTCTGAAATTTCCCTTTTTTGGCGAAATCGAAGGTCTTTCGGGAATTTCCCCGAATCTTGACAACTCCCTTGACTTTCGTCGCACGTATCCTCTAATTAATGCTTAGGAACCACCTTTCGGCTTTTTCCTTTTCACGATTTTAGGAGTTGCGTTGACATACAACTCTATCTCTTGACTCTCGAAACCTCGAAACCCGATTGGGCCCATGGCTATTGCCCTTCAATGTTTTTAGGAATTTTTCCTTTCGCTCTTTAGGATTTTGCGACTTGCAGATCCACAACAGAAAGGTTCCTCACCTCCAGAAAATCTGATCTCTGAATTCCTGAAACCTCACCTCCAACGTGATCTACGGCTAACATCCTCCAGGATCCGACGACTCTGGATGTTTCGTCTTTTCACTCTTTGGGAGTTTTAAACTCTCGATTCCAAAGATTGTTGCCTCTTCTACTTCCCGACACCCGAAGTGCCAAAATGTCGAAATCTCAAAATTCCCCCCAAGGCATGTCGCGTCTCGCGACTTAGGGATTTTCAATGCTAAGTGCCCCGACTCCTTGTCATCAAGATTCTTAGTATGTCGAACCCTGAAATACTGAAATTTCACACTTGATTATCCTTTTCGTGAATCGGGAGTTTGAGTGACCAAGGGCTTTGACCTGCACTCCCAACTTACGGGTCCTAAATCCCCGAAATGATTTGACAGCTCAGACAAACCATGATCAATGGTCCACATTGATTCTTGATGTCAGGGAGGAAGATTTGTCCAACTCCTAACCACCTTGCAGCTCCTCCAGATCCTACAGTCCCCGCAATTTCACGAGTTCTCCTCGGAGAATTCTAACTGCTCAATTCACTCCTCAATGACTTCTGCGAGACAAATCGATGTTCTCCCTCCTGAACTTGTCTTTTATGAGATTCTTTCAAATTTCATCTCCCTTTGAACACTTCAAAGGTACTATCCCTCCTGAGCTTCCACTTGCAAACTCAAGTCCCCAAAAAGAATTATTCTCGCACTCCTTGCGGCAATCTTTCAAATAACCTCTAGTTACTTGAGTCTTTGACTCTGTGCACTCCTTGCAACAACAGTCCTTCCACCTTCACCTTAGTTGATAACTTCCAAGGCTTCAACTAGCCTGAGAACACCTTGCACAACTCTATGCCTCACCTGCACTTCCGCGGGAAATGAGAACAAAAGTATCTCTCCTGAGCTTCCTGAGATAAAAATCAGACTCTTATCAATGCACACCTTGCAGATGTTTCACTGCACTCCTTGCAGGAACTCTCAGGATGAGAAACAATTGAAACTCATTCTTCTCCTCTCTCAGACTTCATATACTTAACATGAAATCACACATTCAACACAGCATTGGAACAAATGCATAAACAGAGAGAATAAAACAACTATAAGCATACCATTCAACAAATGTAAACAGTAAGCATCATAACACCATGAAAATTGAGTCAAAGCTTCATATATTAACTCAAGTGATCATGTACATGGGTTCTTCTCTACAGCTCTCTGCTACATCTCAACAGCTTATGAAATCTCTCTTCTTATGTTCTAATGATACAATAATACAAGGATGAGGGTGTCTATATCTGTTTTCCCTCCTACGCTTCTAAAACTGTCTAAACTCTTAATTCAAATCTACCTACTTTCATTAAACAGACTTAATTTATATTACATCCGACAGATGAGAGAAAATCACTCAAGATCTGCTTACAACAGGCAATCACGCTTCCTTTAACTACTACATTAATATTTGCTTATTATTTTTTCAAAAACATTTCAAAATGTGCAAAATGTGTGTTGCACTTTTCCAACTGTCTTTTGCCTTTATGGTTGTTTGGATGGCTTGTTACGATGCTCCTGCATCATACTCCCTCGCTTGAAAATTTTCATGAACTCATGTTCATGAGCTCTTGCACGGTCTGTCCATCCTTATGAATTTTTGCTTCATCTTCCCAACTAGCATCTTCAACTGGATGTCCCTTCCATTTGACCAAGTATTCAAAATACTCTTTTCTCCTGGTCTTTTTTCTAATCCTCTTGTCAATTATGCTTTCCATCTATGGATTTTTAGCTACAGGAATTTTTTTCATCCATTGAATATCTTTTTGTTCCTCCTCTACTCTTGGTTCTTCAGCTTTGTAAGGGTACAAATCCGCAACATTGAATATCGGTGAGATTTCGACCCCATTGGGTAATTCAATCTCATATGTGTTTTCCCCAAATTTCCTTATGACCTTGCACGGTCCAATCTTTTTCATTTTCAGTTTGTTATATGTTCCCCTTGGGAACCTTTCCTTCCTCAGATGCGCAAGAATCAGATCACCAACTTCAAATTGAAGTTCTTTCCTGTGTTGATTTTCTCTTTCCTTGTATTCTTGACTTGAACTCTGCAATTGCTCCTTGACTCAGCTCTGAAGCTCCTTCATTCCTTTTGCAAAGTCCTCGGCATTAGCACTCCTAAATTTAGCTTGTTCTGAATCTTTCAATTCAGAAACTCCTCTTGGTTGCATTCCATATACAATCTGGAATGGACTCTGCACTGTGCTTCTATTAAGAGAATCATTATAAGAAAATTTCGCTTGTGGTGGAATGTGATCCCATTGACTGTGGTGTTCGGTCACTAAGCTCCTCAACAAATCTCCCAAGCTTCTATTCACGGCTTCTTTATGCCCATCCATTTGAGGATGATATGCTGAGCTAAAAGACAAACTTGTCCCCAACGTTTTCCATAAGGTCCTCCAGAAATTCCCTACGAACTTGGTATCTCAATTAGACATGATAGTCCTTGGAAAGCCATGAAGTCTGACGACTTCCTTGAAAAACAGGTTCGCAATATGAGTTGTGTCACTAGTTTTCTGGCATGGTATGAAATGTGCCATTTTTTAAAATATTTCGACTACCACAAAGATCGAGTCATAGCCTCTTTGTGTTCTTGGTAGTCCCAATATAAAACCCATGCTCACTACGTCCCACAACCTTTATGGTATGGGTAATGGTTGATATAACCCTGTGTTCTTCCCTTTTCCTTTTGTGTGCTAACAAATTTTGCATCTGTCCACAAATTTCTTAACATTTGTCCTCATCCCTGGCCAAAAATATGAGCCATTCAACTTTGAGAACATCTTATCATGACCAAAGTGTCTGGCCAATCCTCCACTATGTTTTTCCTTCAGCAGGTTCTCCCTCATGGAGCATTTTGGAATACATAGTTGATTGACCCATAATAATAACCCATCATGGATCATATACTCAGTCCATTGGCTTCTGTCCCTGAGAACTGGATTCTCAGATGCCTCATATGCCTCCTTAAAATATGGGTCATCCCTATATATTTCTTTGAGGTTATCAAAACCCAAAGTCTTGACTCTGAATTCCTGCATAAGCAAACATTTCTTGCTCAAATCAACAACAACTTTGTTAGCAGTTCTAGAAATATGCTTAATCACAAAAGTAAAATTATGCATGAATTCAACCCATTTAACATGTTTTTGGTTTAACTTCTCCTGTCGAGTCACGAATTGTAAAGCATGATTATCACTATACAAAACAAACTCTTTAGGAACTTAATAATGTCTCCATTTCTTTAGCGCTTGTATGACTGCATAGAATTCTTTGTCATATGTCGAGTACTTAATCTTCGCTTCATTCAGTTTTTCACTGAAGTATGCGATCGACTTATCATCTTGGCTCAAGACTGCTCCAATTGAAAATCTACTCACGTCACATCTGATCTGGAATGTCTTTTTGAAATCCGGCAAAACCAGAATTGGTTGCTCAATGATCCTCTTCTTCAGCAGATTGAAGCTCTTCTCTGCTTCTTTTGTCCAGTGAAAATATTTATGTCTTTTCTTCACCGTATCCATCATTGGTGCGCTAATTCCACTGAAATTTTGAATGAATTTCCTGTAGAAACTTGCCAAACCATGGAAGCTTCGAAATTCAAACACACTCTTCAGCGATGGCCAATTCTTAATTGCATCTACCTTTTCTGGATCCATCTTCAACTCATTTGTAGAGATAACAAAACCCAAATAAATGAGTTTTGTCCTCTTAAATGATGACTTTTTCATATTTATCAACAATTTCTCTTGTTGTAATCTTCTCATTATTGCAGCTAAATGCTTTAAGTGTTGTGCTCCTATTTTGTTGAAGATTAATATATTATCAAGATATACAATGATGAATTTCCCTATGAAATCCTTCAGGACTTCGTTCATCAATCTCATGAAAGTATTGGGCGTATTTGTTAAGCCAAATGGCATGACAAGACATTCATATAGTCCCTCATTCATCTTGAATGTTGTCTTCCATTCATCACCTTCTCTCATTCGAATTCGATGATACCCGATTTTCAAATTAATCTTTGAAAAGAACCTTTCTCCACTCAAGCAATCCATCAAGTCATCCATCCTTGGCAATGGAAATCTGTATCTGATGGTAATCTTATTGATTTCCCTTGATTCTGTACACATTCTCCAGCCTCTGTCTTTCTTTGGGTTGAGCACTGTTGGAACAACGCATGGACTCAAGATCTCTCGAATCAGTCCTTTGTCCATTAAGTCTTGGACCTGTCTCTTAACTTCTTCATTTTTCTATGGTGTCAACCTGTACACGGCTTTGTTTGGTAAACTGGCTCCAGGTATGAGATCGATATAATGAATTATACTCCTGATAGGGGGCAACGAACAAGGTAGTTCGTCCACTACTATATCAGCAAATTCTCCTTCTCTGGCTTCAAGAGAACTTTCCTCATCATCAAAGATCTTTCGCCCTCAGCGTCTTCTGCCTCAAAATTCTATCCTTGATCTTCGGCAATGTGAGTTTCACCACCATATTTTTTCTTATCTGGACACTCATAGGATTTATGTCTGATCTTTCCATAGACAAAGCATTTTACTTCACCGCCTCTGCCTCTTCCTCTTCCTCTATCTCGAGGAAAAGCATTTCTATCAGCGTACTCCCCTCTCTGTGAGCTTCCTCCTCTCTCATGTTGAGTTTGAGGTTTATTTCCCTCTTCTTTAGATTTCTGAGTTCTGTCTTGGGCAATTGTTTTGCCTCTAGCTTGACTTCTACCTAGGCCTCTTTGATCTTGCTTCCAGCTCAATTTCTCTTCGGCTTTCAGAGCTATTTGATAAGAATCTTCCACATTTCGAATGGCCATCATGCTCATCTCATCTTGAATGTCATATCATAGACCATTCATGTATCTGGAAACTTTTTCATCATCACTTTCCCAATGACCTGCTTTGATGTTTATCTTGTAGAACTCTTCAGTGTATTCTTTCACTGACATCAGCTTCTGTCTCAAATTCTGCATCATCCAAAACAGAGTGATTTGATAATCCATGGGTATGAATTTGGATTTCATCTTTGCAACCATTCTATCCCAGCTTTTAATTTTTTGCTTTCCCTTGCAGCGTCTGTCAGCCTGCAGTTCATCCCACCATAGTGTTGCATGCCTTTTAAGTCTAGTAACGGCATGTTTGACCTTCTTGTCTTCCTCAACATCCTCATAGTAGAAGTACTTGTCTAGAGCTCTAATCCAGTCTAGAAGCTCTTCAACATCTAGGTTTCCCTCATACACTGGAATGTCCATTTTTTCTCTAGCACCTATCCTTGCAACAACCCTGAATAGGCGTTCATCTACAACATCTTCGACTGAAACCTCTTCTCCTTTATTTCCATCTTCATTTTCACTTTCGTCCTCGTTGATATTCCCAATTTCAATTGTACGCCTCTGTGTTGTCTCCATGGCATCAAGCCTGGCACATAACTCATGCATTTCTCTTTCTCTCGTTGGATTAGGCATTGGCATTGGCCTGTCTCTTCTTCTCGGTGGCATGGCTGTAAAATGTTCCCCTGTTCTCTCTGCTACAGAAAGCAAAGAACTTTTTATGAGCTGTGATACCAAATGATGCAGACCCCCGACCCTCGAGCCAAGATCCATGCAGGATTGTTTTAAATCTTCCCCTGAGTCTAATTGACTCTTTGGTTTCCCCACAGGGAATACCACACACACAAGGTGTATTCCACAATTGACCAACAAATATGACCGTGGCTTTTCTTTTCCTTTTGGGATTTCAGATTTCACGATTTCACGAATCCTGTTATCGAGCCCCTAGGCTCTTCAACCTCCAAAAGCCAAAACGTCAATGAGGGTTGACTTCTTCAATGCACCGAATACACGTCTCTTATTGCCACTTATTTCGGCTTTTCAGAACTTGAGTGATCGACCAACACTCGTTCCTCTTCCTTTATGATTTTCTGGTTTCTAAAATTTCCCTTTTTTGGAAAAATCGAAGGTATTTCGGGAATTTCCCCGAGGCTTGACCACTCCCTTGACTTTCGTCGCACGTATCCTCTAATTAATGCTTAGGACCCACCTTTCGGCTTTTTCCTTTTCATGATTTCGGGAGTTGCGTTGACATACAACTCTGTCTCTTGACTCCCAGAACCCCAAAACCCGATTCGGCCCACGGCTATTGCCCTTCAATGTTTTCGGGAATTTTTCCTTTCGCTCTTCAGGATTTCATGACTTGCGAGATCCACAGCAGAAAGGTTCCTCACCTCCCGAAACTCCGATCTCTGAATTACTGAAACCTCTCCTCTAATGTGATCTATGGTTGAGATCCTCCATGATCCAATGACTCCGGATCTTTCATATTTTCTCTCTTTGGGAGTTTTAAACTCTCAATTCCAAAGATCACTGCCTCCTCTACTTCCCGACACCCGAAGTGTCGAAATGCCAAAATCTTGAAATTTACCCCAAGGCACGTAGCGTTTCACAACTTCGGGATTTTCAATGCTAAGTGCCCCGACTCCTTGTCATCAAGATTCTCAGTATGTCGAACCCTGAAATACCGAAATTTCACATTTGATTATCCTTTTCGTGAACTGGGAGTTTGAGTGACCAAGGGATTTGACCTGCACTCCCAACTTACAGGTCCCGAATCCCTGAAATGATTTGACGGCTCAGACAGACCACGATCAATGATCCACATTGATTCTTGATGTCAGGGTGCCGGATTCGTCCAACTCCTAACCACCTTGTAGCTCCTCCAGATCCTACGGTCCCCACAATTTTGTGAGTTCTCCTCGGAGAATTCTGACCACCCAATTCACTCCTTAATGACTTCTGCGAGACAAATCGGTGTTCTCCCTCCTGAACTTGTGTTTTATGAGATTCTTTTGACTTTCATCTCCCTTTGAACACTTCAAAGGTACTATCCCTCATGAGCTTTCACTTGCAAACTCAAGTCCCCAAAAGGAATTATGCTCACACTCCTTGCGGAAATCTTTCAAATAACCTCTAGTTACTTGAGTCTTCGACTTTGTGCACTCCTTGCAACAGTAGTCCTTCCACCTTCACCTTAGTTGATAACTTCCAAGGCTTCAACTAGACTGCACACACCTTGCATGGCTCTGTGCCTCACCTGTAATTACGTGGGAAATGAGAACAATGGTATCTCTCCTGAGCTTTCTGAGATAAAACTCAGACTCTTGTCAACGCACACCTTGCAGACATTTCACTGCACTCCTTGTAGGAACTCTCAGGATGAGAAACAATTGAAACTCATTCTTCTCCTCTCTCAGACTTCATATATTTAACATGAAATCACACATTCAACAGAACATTGAAACAAATGCATAAACAGAGAGAATAAAACAATTGTAAGCACACCATTCAACAAATGTAAATAGTAAGCATCATAACACCATGAAAATTGAGTCAAAGCTTCATATATTAACTCAAGTGCTCCTGTACATGGGTTCTTCTCTACATCTCTCTACTACAGCTCAACAACTTATGAAATCTCTCTTCTTCTGTTCTAATGATACAATAATACAAGGTTGAGGGTGTCTATATCTGTTTTCCCTCCTATGCTTCTAAAAATGTCTAATCTCTTAATTCAAATCTATCTACTTTCATTAAACAGATTTAATGTCTATTACATCCGGCAGATGAGAGAAAATCACTCAAGATCTATTTACAACATGCAAGTACTCTTCCTTTAACTACTACATTAATATCTGCTGATTAATTTTTCAAAAACATTTCAAAATGTGCAAAATGTGTGTTGTACTTTTCCAGCTGTCTTCTGCCTTTATTGTTGCTTGGTTGGCTGCTTACGATGCTCCTGCATCACCATGAATCCATGTAGATGGAAAAATGGTTAAGTGTTGAGACTTCTCAGATGAACCTATGAAAGGATGATCATAAAATTATGCATTTCCGAGTCCACAAGTATATGAGTCCACATTAGATGGAAAAAATGGTTATGTAACGAGACTTCTCAGGTGGACTTATGAAAGGAAGCTACAAAATTATGAGTTTGTGAGTTTTCCACCCGCAAGAGTATGTCAAAGGAAGGTCTGAGTGGTGATGGTTGTAGGCATGTGTTGACTGAAGTTCCACCATGGTAGGCTAGGCCAATGCTGCGTCAGAACCATGGTGTCGCCACGTCAGTTGGCATATACAATGACCCGTCATGTGGATGCCACATGGAAGTAAGAGAAATTTTACCTATGTAAACCCATGAAATTCGGAAGGACATACCTTTCATTACATAGCTCAATTCTAAGTGAATTTACCGTTGTTGGAATGTTCTTGACAATGAAAAGAGGATGGAACTGTGATAGAGAAGATCTAAGGTTGATAGAGGAAGAGAAAATTTAATACCCCGTCCATTAAAAAGGTACTTAGGGGGTAGGGTCTCTTACAATGAATATCCATGCTTTTCCACCTCATATATTTTGATAACAAGGATGAAACCATAACCCCATACTTCAATGGTGATTGAGTACTACTACCAATTACTACAATAATATTATCCCAAGAGTCTGGAAAAGAACATAAAAAAGTAATACACGTATCCTCATCTACAAGAATAATATGAATAGATCAAAGTTTACTTAACAGAGTATTGAAGTAATTTATATGCTCTATCACAAAATCTCCATCTTCCATCCTAAGATGATACAACTTCTTTCGAAGAAACAACTTGTTTACCAAGGACTTTAACTGATACAAATTCCTCAAATTTTCCCATAGTTCCTTGGTTTTATATTATCCTAACACAATCAATAACAACGAATCATCCAGGAAGAGTTGAATCATACTCCTTTCTCTTCTATCCATCTTCTCCCAATATTGTTGCAACATTCCAGTAGATTGAGTACTAGTAGTTTGTGTAGTAGTAGTTTGTTTATCAGTAATTTGTGTACTAGTAGTTTGTATACCTGTAGGTTATGTACCAATAGGTCGTTGACCATGATCCACATTGATCCATTGTTCTTTTTTCATAATAAGGTCCTCCATCTTGAGATTCCATAGCTCTAATTTTCTACCGTTGAATTTCTCAATATCGATTCTAGAACTGCTCATCATTTTCTTTCAACACAAGAATCACCATTGAAAAGATCCCACTGAACCCAAATTTATCATAGACCCAAGATAAACTTGATCTATCAATATTGATCGAAACCATCATCAACAAAGGTGTCCCCCTGAAGCCAAAAACATGCATTGATGGAACATGTAAGTTTTAAACCTGTGAAATAAATCAATGCATATAGATTTTAAGAAAAACATAAATTAATCAATGGCTTACACATATAGTACACAAATATTTACATTGGAAATACTTAAGGAGAAAAATAGCCTTCCTTGGTTTCACACCTCTCAACTCTTCATTGTATTAATTTTATAATTTTCAATACATTATATACACAATATTTTAGGTATTTTGCAGCTACCAAAACCCTAATCCATTAATACGTGACTAATTTAGAAAACTACTAAAAATAGAAAAAAAATCTAAAATAGAAAAAAATCCCCCCTGTAGTCATCAAATATGATGCACTCCCACACACACATACAAAGAATATAATAGCTACCCAACAAGAATTTGGCAATGCCCAAGAATCTCCAAAGCTCGGTTAGTGTTGTTGGGACTGGCTAGTCGCAAATGACTTGGATCTTAGCTAGATATACATGGACACCATTCTCATCTATAATGTATCTAAGGTATTGGAATTTGTTCATTCCAGAGCATAATTTATCTAATTTATAATATATATTGTGTTGTCGTAGGGTGTGTGATCCGGATTATTTTCGGCACGAAATGAGAGCGGAGATATAATAAGGAAATGCACAGAGATATCACGGATATTCAATAATATAACAGAAATGTATCAGAGATGCAACCA
>JZKD02S1791274.1:539340-564507 GCA_000966675.3 Picea glauca | reverse complement strand
TCCTGGGAAACCCTCTAGGGGAAGAAAACCCAACAAAAACTTCCTTATCATAAATTGCCAATACAATGTCAAGAGATAACTCAAACCAATATAGAAATTCCTCTCCAAAAGATGTACGACTCTTCTCCCTCTCTCCAATTGGTAAGTCGCAACTTGCCTCTTAGAAATGAGCAAGTGTGTTATGTGTCAAAGTGAGGTGTTAGCCTCTCTATCTATACAAGTCTGGCACGTGTGAAGTGTCTTCACTGGCAGGGCCAACTTCTCACTCTGGGTGGGTAAAACCACCTTTATTATATTTCTGGGTCTCAATAATAACTGTTGGGGCCGACTTTTTATTATGCCTATTACAATTGTCTGTTGACCAATCCGCAAAAGGGGATTTGGTCCTAATACAATAACCGACATGATCAATACACAATGGGGATTGATCCTATGAATAATATAAAAATAATAATAAGAATACTCTTTGCAGTTACATTATTTCAACATAGAGCACTTACCTTTTATAAAGAAGACACCAACTCGCTGCAGACCAAGGACATTCCACCCAACCACAAACATTGTTTTTCCAAGTCTCAACAACAATTTCACCCCCAAGCCAGGGCTATGGATCCACAAGGATGGTTCCAGAGTGTTACTTGACTTCCCAAACTAATCAACACTCAATCTCTCACATGATTCTCCAGCACTCACAACAATCCAAGTACCCAACTCTATTCTACCCATCCTACACCACCCAAGAGAATATACCTCCACCCTTCTCTACCATGTAGTCCCTAAGGCAGTCCCTCTCCATTCAAGGCTCCAGTGTAGGTGGTCTAGAATCTCCATGCTGGGAATCTTAGGACTTGTATCTATGATCAAATATAGTCATAGGCCAAGCATCCCAAACATGTAGGCCTCAAATCATGTTTGGAATACACCATCAATCTCTACAGCCAATAAAACTGTGGCTTCTCTTCAACATTTCATCTTCCTTTCCCATGCCAAGGCACCAAAGTGAGGAAATATGAGTGAATGAAGGGATGGATGGAGTGAAAAACCCATGAGAGAGGATGAAAAGTGAAAAAAATGGGTGAATGAGTGAGTGAGGTGACTAGAAACAACACCATAATGGGGACAAGAATGAGAGTATTTTCCAATGGGAGAACGAACGAATTAACCCCTTCCACAGACCAGGGATGGGTTTTTGTAACTCGTGGGCATCAAGAACATGTTGATCTTCCCCCAAGATCTCAAGTAACTGATTCCCCCACCCCCCGCCCCCCCCATTACACAAAAAATGGTAATATAAAATAAATAAGCACTTAGCCCCTTAACCCTCTCTCTTGTGGAATCATAGCCCCATATAACTCTATCCCTTGTATGTCTATCATCCAACGATGTATTTATTATTAATAATGATCAAAACATTACAATTCTTAGGAACATTGGCCTTTTAATAGTTGTTTTGGATCTTTGTCCTCTCAGCAATGTAACAATACATTATTTAACATTGGGGCTCAAAACTTGGGGTGTTACATCCCCTCCCCCTTATTTTGGCACTATCTTTAGTGCATATACAAAACATGAATCAAAATTCCCAAAATTTATTGAAAAAGTTGTGGGTAATCTGCCCACATGGAATCTTCATGCTCATAGGTAGCATCTTCAAGACCGTAGCAGGTCCATTGAACTTTTACCCCCTCTATAACATGATTCCAGAGCATTTTTGACTTGTCTCTCCAGTATTCGCATCAGCTCGACCTAAAAGCCTCCCTCTGTCTCTACTTGAATCAAATTCCAATAAAAACATGGTTAGGATCATGTACATGTTTCTTTGGAAAAGAGACATGAAATACATTATGCACTTTCATGGAAACAACCAATGCAAGCATGTATGCAACTGGCCCTATTCTGTCCAATATCTCAAATGGAACACAGTATATTGTTGCCATCTTTGTACAACTTCCTAACTTCAAGGAGCTCTTTTTGGTATTTACTTTCAACAACACATGCTCTCCTACTTTAAATTCTCTTGATGTCCTATTCTTTTCGGCATAAACCTTCTGTCTATATTGAGCTGCGTTTAACTTCTGCTTAATCTTAACCGTCCGGTCTTCCATTTCCTTGAGCAACTCTGACCCAAGTACCACTCTATCTGTTGGGTTGTCCCATCTTACTCGAGTAATTCACTTTCTACCATACAAGGCTTCAAATGGGCTCATCTTCAATGAAGCTTGATATCCATTATTATTATAGGAAAACTCAACCAAGTGCAGGTAATCTTCCCACTTAGATGGCTTATCCATCACATACATTCTTAACATGTCTTCAATTACTTGGTTGACCCTATATGTTTTCCCATCTTACTATGGATGGTATGTTGTGATAAAGTTCATATTTGTACAGAATTCTATGAATAATCCTTTCCAAAAATTTGAAGTAAATTTAGTGTCTCTGTCTGAGACAATTGTCCTAGGTATCCCATGCAACCTGGCAATTTCCTTCATGTAAATTTCTACAATGTTAGTTGATGTATGAGTTGTTTTTACAGGAACAAAATGAGCATCCTTTGTCAATTTATCAACCACTACCATGATTGAATCATGTTTCCTCGCTTTCCTGGGAAAATTAGTTATAAAGTCAATGATCATCACTTCCCATTTCTTCTCTAGAATTGGTAATGGTTGTAGCAAACTCCCTGGGTGTCTATGTTGAACCTTCACTCTCTGACATTCCATACACCTGGGGATGTAATCAAGAACATCCTTTTTCATTTTAGGCCAAAATAATTGAATTCTTATTGTTGTAATCATTTTCTGGTAATCGGGATGTCCATCATATGGAACATTATTCATTCCCTTTAATACCAAATTCCTAAGTTCACCGGAACTAGGAACATAAATTCTATTTTTATGCATAAGTAACCCATCTTCCTTTATCTCGTACTCTTTCACTTTTTGTTGTACATATCCTTGTTCTAAGATTTCCTTTACCTGTAGGTAATGTTGATCTGTAACAACAACATCTAAAATTGTACACTTCTAGTCTGATTGATGCATACTGAGAGTTGTAGCATGTATGAGATGAACTCTTCTAATAAGTGCATCGACAAATTTATTTTCTTTTCCTTTGATATGCTTGATATCAAAGTCATATTCAATTAAAAATTCAAGCCATCTTGTTTTTCTGGCATTCAAAGTTGGATGATCAAAAAGATACTTCAGACCACTTTCGTATGTTCTTAATTCAAATATATTTCCCATGAGATAATTCCTCCACATCTTCAATGCATGAACAATGGTAGCAAGCTCTAAGTTATGCGTGGCATAGTTCGTCTCTTTCTCCTTAATATTTATGGACTCATAACAAATGACATGTCCATTTTCAGTGAGGAATCCACCAAGTCCTTCCTTGCATACCACAAAATTTTCATTTGGGTCAGCAATCTTCAAAATAGGTGCACTGGTAAGTAATTCTTTCAGCGAATTAAAAATTTATTCACTCTCAGGTGTCCATTCAAATTTAATTCCCTTCTTTTTCAAATAAGTGATGGGATGATAAATCTTAGAGAACCCTGCTATAAATATTCTATAGTAACCAGCTAACCCCATAAAAGCTATGACTTCTAAAACATTCCTGAGTGTTGGCCATCCTCTAATGGCCTCAATCTTCTTAGGGTCTACTATTATAACTTGTTTTGAAATAATGTGCCCCAAGTAATGGATTTTTTCTTGATAAAAAAAACACTTACTCATCTTGGCATACAATTGATGTTCTCTCATCACTTGTAGTACCAGTCTTAGGTGATGTTCATGCTCTTCCTCTAACTCAGAATAGACAAGTATGTCATATAGGAATACCATGACAAACGTATCCAAGTAATTTATGAATATGTCATTCATTAAGCACATAAAGACAGCTAGTGCATTGGACAATCCAAATGGCACCACTACAAATTCATAGTTCCCATACATGGTTCTAAAGGATGCCTTATGGATGTCATCTTCCTTGATTCTTACCTGATGGTATCTTGATCTCAAGTCTATCTTTGAAAATATATTTTCTCCTTTTAGATGATCAAAGAGGTCATCAATTCTAGGTAGAGGATACTTGTTCTTTATAGTAGACTTATTTAACTTTCGAAAGTCAATACACAGCCTCAAGGTTCCATCTTTTTTTTGACAAAGAGTAATGTTGCTCCCCAAGGTGAAACACTTGGACGTATGTACCCTTTCTTCAAAAATTCCTCCAACTGCATTTGTAATTCTTTTAACTCTAGTGTGCTCATTCTGTAAGGTGTTTTTTACACCGGGGCATCTCCTGGCACTAGATCAATAGAAAAATCTATTTCCATTTTTGGTGGAAACCCTAGTATTTCTTGGAATACATCCTCGAATTATTGTAGTATAAAAAAATCTTCAAGGCTTGGCCCATTTTTCTTTTATGGCTTCTCTACATGGGCTACATACAATTGACACCCTTTTCTGAAACATCTCTTCAGCTGTAAGGATGAAATGTCCCTTACAAAGATGGGTCTTGGAACTCCTTTCACAGTGCTCTACTTTCCATCTCCATCAAGACATGTAAATGTCTTGCTATGACAATCGAAGAGAGCATGATGCTTTTCCAACCAATCCATTCCAATTAGAATATCATAACACCTCAATGGTATGATATTTAGATCAATATTGGTATTCAAACCATTAAGACTTATGGAACAACCTCTAACCATATCATGGATTCTCCTTTTGGTTCCAGTGGCTAGTTGAACCAAACTTGATTTCCCAAGCTTACGTTTCTCCAAATGTAATCTATCCACTATTTTAGGATCAATGTAATAATGACTTGCTCCTAAATCAATTAAAATAGCAACAGACTAATTTATGATCTTACCTTCCACCTCGATCATTTTGGATTGGTATTCTACTAGTCGATGATCTAAGGTTGCATAAATCATTCCCATGTCATCGATTGTTGTAGCCTCTTGTATGTTGTGCACAATCTTCACCCTATCCTTTCTGTGTGGGAAATCCTTGTTGATCCAAATTATTTTCGACACGAAATGAGAGTGGAGATGTAATAAAGAAATGCATAGAGATATCACGGATATCCAATAATATAACAGAAATGTATTAGAGATGCAACCATAATCACAGAGATACAGTAATACATGATTTATATTAATGAAAGAAAAGTACAGAGACTGTAAAAATACAGTGAAAGACTCGCTAGAATGGTGGCAGCTTATCTCTGAGAAGAGATGTGAAGGCTACTCGCATTCACAAGAAGATGGTTACAATGAGGCTCTAAAGGCCTTTTTACAATAAACAGGAATTTCAAAACCCCTAGACATCCAAAAACCTAACCCTAGGAGATGAAGGGCCAAAATTCATGTGGGCCCCATTGGGGTAAATTGGTACATCAATTTCTCGAGGTCATAATTGTGTCATACTATCTTTGTTTGATGCATATGATACATTATTAGAAAGATCTATCTGAGAACTACAACTATAGGTAGAAAACATCAAAAAGATATTTTTTCGCTCGGTAGATGCCCAAAAACCGTCGTTTAGGGCCTCAAAATGGCTCTAGAAGTTTAGGACCCGAAAAACTGCCAAAAATAGTAAATTACCAAAATTGCCAGAAAACTACTTTGAGCTAGTTGGAAAAGGTGGTTGGCCACCGATATCCACCTGGATCAATCCTCCCTCCTTAGGAAGCAATGGTATCCATTGCGTTGAGTGCCCGAGGGAGAGGAAAAAATGTTTGTTGAATCTGCATCTTGATGTGTTGCTTTCCTTATTGTGGAAGTTGTGTTGCTTAGCTTGTTGAAGGTTGTCATGAACATGTGGTTGGAAGGGTTGGACCTTTTTAACCAGTCTAGCTACATGAGGTTCCTATGTGCAGAAGGAATCTTTACACTTTGTTGCAATCTTGTTAACCTACTTTTGTTGGATAGAAGGTGGTTGGGCCAAGGCTGTAGTGGTTGTAGTATCCTTCTGTTCACCCTTTGAACAGATTGTGAAGAAGCTGAATTTTGCAGTATGAGATACTACCTTGAGGCACTATTTAGGTGGGACAGTAGTTGGAACTACCTCCGGTATTCTATAGAGATGACCCCCCAAAGTAACAATGACACTATGGGGTTGAGACTCATAAACAACATGGTGCTTCCACATATATGGTAGGCCCAAGAGAACATCACAGACATCCAATGGGGAAAAATCACATAATACCTCATCCTTGAAGGGTTGGATGTTGTATGACAATAGACACTATTGGTTGACACGAAGATCTCGTCCCTGGCAAAGCCACCCGATGTTGTATGGTTGCGGGTGTGGTGTTGTCGACAATCCCAACTGTTTGATGACCTCTGGTGAGATGAGGTTCTTATGGCTTCCACTATCAATGATAAAATGTAGCAGGGTTCCCTTCACCTACATCTGTGAATGAAAAAGGTGCTCCCCCTCTTTAGGATATGTTGGTTCTTCTGGTTGAATTGTTGTGGTCGCAACAATAGCATTGGGGTCTGCATCGATGATCTGTCTTTTACCAGTATTTTCAAAATCAAATTTTGAATCAAGGTTTGACTCCTTGTCTTTGATCTCGGCCACCAATGACTGTTTTGAGTGACAATCATCGGTGTTGTGCCAGGGGATTCTTTGGAAATCGCACCATTTTTCATTGTCCTTCTTTGTCTTCCCATCACCCTTCTTTTCCTATGGCTTGGACTAGTTTTCGGGAGACTGTTTGTTAGGGTCATCTTTGTCATACTTTGGTTGTTGCGTATTTACATACCCGAACTCTCGTTTGTTCTAGTGCTGAAATTTCTGCTCGATTTTAACAACATATCGATAAGCAACACCGAGTGATGAGATGTACAGAAAATCCATTTCATTTTGGATGTATCTGTGTAGAGCCCCATGGTATTTCAGAACCAAATGTCGCTCGTAGTCTTTGATACCCATCTTGGTGTGAAAGGTATGGAAGGTATTGGTGAACTCCGGAACTGTTTGGCCCCTCTCTTGTTGCAGCGTGGTCCATCTCATGTACTGGTCCTCATAGTTTCCAACAGGGTAATAATATTCCTTTACCGCATCCACAAAAAAATCCCAAGTGGGTTCGACCCCATATATTCCAAACTCCTCTATGTAACTTTGGTCCCACTAAGTTTCCCACCAATGTTTTACATGGGGGAGAGCTTTAAGGAGTTAAGAGGTGATATTTTCCCTGTCAGAAAAATTATGAACAGAGAAATAACCTTCTAACATATTTAACCATTTGTCCAGGGCATCCGCATCTATCTGACCTTCAAATATGGGAATATCAAAATTAACCTGTACCTTGAAAGGAGAGGTGCTTCCAAAGTGGTTGTTTGATGAAGATGTGCATGTTTCTATCAGCAGGCATTGAAGGATGTGGGAAAAATTCTCCATCATTTCGTCTCTCTGTCGCGTGAGAGCTTGCTCAAGCAACAGATTGATAGAATCGCCTCCTCCGTCATTTTTATTTTCTTCCGCCATGGAGGGTTTCTTAGGCGTCTGAGAGATATTATCTTCAAGAGAGACAATCTCGAGACCCAACTTGCTATACTCGGACCTTGTCAGGGATATGCACTGAAAAATGATCAAGAGTATCCTGCTCTGATACCACTAATCCATATTATTTTCGGCACGAAATGAGAGTGGAGATGTAATAAATAAATGCACAAAGATATCGCGAATATCCAATAATATAACAGAAATGTATCATAGATGCAACCATAAACAAAAATATACAGTAATTTACGATTTCTATTAATGAAAGAAATGTACAGAGACTGTAAAAATACAGAGTGAAAGACTCGCTAGAATGGTGGCAGCTTATCTCTGAAAAGAGATGTGACGGCTACTCACATTCACAATAACATGGTTACAAGGAGGCTCTGAAGGCGTTTTTACAATAAACGAGAATGTCAAAAACCCTAGACATCAAAAAACCTAACCCTAGGAGATGAACGGCCAAAATTCATGTGGGCCTCGTCGGGGTAAATTGGTACATCAATTTCCTATGGTCATAACTTTGACATACTATTTTCGTTTGACGCATATGATACATCGTTAGAAATATCTATCTGAGGACTACAAATATTGGCAAAAAAATTCATGAACATAATATTTGACCAGTATCTACCCAAAAAACGTCGTTTAGGGCCTCAAAACGGCTTCGGAAGTTCAGGACCCGAAAAACTACCAAAAACAATAAATTACCAAATTTATCAGAAAACTGTTTTGATCCAGTTGGAAAAGGTGGGTGGCTACTGATATGCACCTAGATCACTTGTACAAGTGATCTTCTTTGCATCCCCAACACTGGATTAGTGGTCTTCCCCTTTTTCCTAGGGAGTCTTCTTTCTTGGAATCATCCTTAGCATACTGATCTTGATGATTTTTATTAGGCTCATTTCTATTGAAAGAAGGCTTGAATCCCTTCCTCCTCTGATCATACTTCTCCTTCTTCTTATCCTTCCAAGATTTCTAAATGGAATCTCTACCCTGGCCTTGCTCATACAAGTATTTATCCTTCCTGATGGCCTCAGTCAAGTTCTTGGGATCATCATATCAAATATTTTATTTATAAAAGGATGGAAATCCACTAAAAAACTTTGTATGTTTTCCTTTTCATTGTTTATAAACCCAACATACTTTAACAACCCCAAGAAATTCTTCTCATACTCTGCCATAGTCATGCTTCCCAACCTAAGTTCAAAGAACTCCTGCTTTTTCTTGTCATAAAAATGCTTTGAGAGGTACTCCTTCTGGAAATACTTCTTGAATTTATTCCAAGTGATCCTATTCTCATTGATATTCTCAACTTGCTTCAGTTGACCCCACCACATTTTAGCTTTCCCATGTAAGTGGTAGGTGGAAATTCTGGCTTCTAGATTTGATGAATAGTTTTGCAATTGGAAATATTTCCTGAGTCCAAGCAACCATTCTTCAACATCGTCTTCCCTTTCTCTTTCACATTCAAAGGATGGTGGCTTGAGCTTCCTAAACTCTCCTTGAAAAATTTCCACCTCATGTATCCTTATTTGGTTCTTAACAGGAGAAACCTCTAGACTGCTTAAGGAATAATCATATGCATAAAACCTTCTTGTTGATTAAGGAAGTGAGTGGTGTCTCTGAGCTCTGCTAGGACTTTTGGAATAACCTTCTCTTCCACGATCATCTCTTCTTTCATGACACCTTCCTTCTTCCTCATTCTTTGAGCCATTCTTGAATTGACTTTGAAATTGATTTAGGCTCTACAACACTCGATAATTTATTTGACTTTTCTCCCTCATCAACCTCTCACTTTCTGCCTTGTAGCTCTACACTTCTATTTGTAGGCTCTTCAAAGTTTCTAACAATGTTTCTTTCTCCCCTCGACCCTTGCGTCTATTGGATTCTGTCTCTGCATTTCCAATTCCAGTATTCTCACCTTCAGCCTCTTTATCATGGCTGGAGGCTCCCTCCCCTTCTTCCATTTCTTCAATACACATTCTGAGCTGATGTGTGTAAATCCCTTAATTCTATAAAATGTGCAAGTGACCATTTTGTCAGAGTTAAGCATATAAAGGACAAAATTTTCCAAACAATTTTACAGATCCTTTCAACTCATGAAGAATATATATGAATAACACTTCCATGTTATCCCTGGGTCGGTACATAAATCAATTCTGCATCGGTGCTTCCTTCAAACCATTTCCCAAGTGACCACGGCTCGAAATCGTGGGCCCAATCCTTCCTGAAACTTTTCTATGTTAGAAACACTATATCAGAGATCGTGTGGTTGAGAATCGATCAAGGGTTGAGATCGATGATCAACAGGAACTCCGAAACTTGAGGATTTGGGAGTTCCTAACTGTCCACCCTCTCAACTCTTCTAGAGTGCCAAGTCTTCGGACTGCGGGATCTGTTGCCATGTATCTTGTCTCGATCGATGGTTATGATTTCCTTCATGGATTCAGGCTTCGAGGATTTCCTAGGCACCTTTCCACAGATCTCCCGGAGTGTCGAAGTATCGTAGGTCCTCTCCTTCATACATTTATCACCTCTCGATCAACGGTGGAGATTAACTCAAGCCTTTTGGAGTTCTCGACCCAAGCAACTTGCAACTCAAAACCTCTGGAGTACTAAGTCTCTGGACCTTGGGATCTTGCGCCACATGTCTACTTTAATCAAGGGTTGAGATGGACTCCGACCTTCGGGCCTTTGGGAGTCCTCAACCCCACTGCTTATGCCTTTAATCCTTCGGAGTGCCAAGTCTCCAGACTATGGGATCTACTACCATGTGGCAGCAAATAAGGTATGAACAAGTGGCCCTATCTGACGGGTGACATGTGTCATATAATAACTAGCACGAACGGTCTTTGGAAAAAACGAAAAACGATGACACGTGGAAAGCTCCAAATGTGCCCACGTCACCCTAGGTGACATCAAATGGCCATGTCACCCTAGTTCCTCATGCCTTCGGGACTTTGGAACTTCGAGAGACTCCTCCCCACTACACCACAAATCCTTTGAATGTCGAACTACCGAATCAGCTGATCTGTAGACACCTATCCTCAAACGCGAACGATCTAGATTTACTTTGCGGGTTCAGGACTTTGGAGGTTTCTGCTACTGAGCGCTACCACACCCCCGGACTGTCGAACATCAAATTTATGGCCCTTGTTAATATTCAAACATGTGCACCTGAATATGGAGGGTCCAAATTTACTCCAGAGTTCAGGACTTCAAAGGTTTTATGTCGATCCCTGACCATTGTTCGTCGATGATCTTTGTTGTCAAACTTTCACACTTAGAATTTTTTACAAATTCATAGGTGAATTTGGGTCGTTTATCTCCCGGACAAGATGATCTTGACCGTTGGTTTTCTCAAACTCCTCAAAAAGTTGAAATAAACAGGAACCGTCAATGTTCCTCATTTTCCAAATCGTCAAATCAATCCCAATCGTTGATTTGGTGATTCCGCCAAACTTTGCAACATTATTTTTTTATTTTTTTTTCAAGGACGAATCAGGGTCGTTGATCCAAGATTGAGCATGATCTCAACCATCGATTCTCCAAACTCTGTCCAGCACTACAACGACCATTAAAACTCAAATTTTTGACCTTCCAAGTCGAATTCGCCTTCACAACTCCACAGATCGAATCTATTAACTCCTCAGACAATCTTGGAATCATTCAAACTGAGATCCATTCATGAATTTGGGGGATTTCACTCAAACACTTCCATTGTTTTCCCCCAAATTTGCATATATATATATAACAACGAATCTTCCTGATTCACACTTGTTCTGGCCCGTAACAGTCTGATGTTTGAACGAAAAATATCTGATACCAATTTGTAATGTCCCCAGCCACCCACAAGTCGGGAAACGCCACTACATTTCTTCCCTGTTACCAAATTGTAACATATCCAACCTCCCACGAGAAGACATGCCACACCAATAACGCATCTCTTGGCTGATTTGGAAACTCTGATAACACTCAATTAATAAATAAGCATGAAATACATACATGCAATGATCAAGATTCATACCACAACATAAAATACATGCACGATATACCATGCACAACATTAACTAGAAAACATGCATATTCTAGATACAATCTCAGGTATAATAATTGATACGCAATGGAAATAAATACATAAGCAAATGAAACCATAACAGAGAGAACTTATATTTTATAAAGAATACACCAGTTGACTGCAGACCAAGGACATTCCACCCAACCATATACACTATTGTTCCAAGTCTCAACAACAATGTCACCCCCGAGTCAGGGCTATGAATCCATAAGGATGATTCTAGAGTGTTACTTGGCTTCCCAAAACAGTCAGCACTTAATCTCTCACAAGCTTCTCCAACACTCACAGTAATCCAAGTACCCAGCTTGCACCACCCAAGAGATAGATCTCCACCCTTCTCTTACACACAGTCCCTTAGGCAATCCCTCTCCATTCAGGGCTCCAGTGAAACTAGTCCAGAATCTCCATGCTAGGACTCTCAGGACTTGCAGCTGTGATAAAAGTTGGTCACAGGCCAAGCATCTCAGACATCCAAGCCTTAGATCATGGCTGGACTACAACAACAATCTCTACAGCCAACAAAATTATGGCTTCTCTTTAGCAGTCTGTCTTCCTTTCCCAAGCCAAGACAACAAAGTGAGGAAAGATGAGTGAATGAAGGGATGGACGGAGTGTAGATTCCATGAGAGAGGATGAACAGTGAACAAAATGGGTGAACGAGTGTGTGAGGTGACTAGCAACAACACCAGAATGGGGATGAGAATGAGAGTATTTTCCAATGGGAGAACGAACGAAACAACCCCTTCCACAGAATAGGGACAAGTTTTGGTAACTCGTGGGGATCAAGAACATCTTGGTCTTCCCCAAAGAGCTCACGTAACTGATTCCCCCCCCCATTACACACAAAATGGGTAATATAAAATAAATAAGCACTTAGCCCCTTAGCCCCCTCTTTTGTGGAATCATAACCCCCTATAGCTCTATTCCTTGTTCGTCTAGTAGCCAACGATGTATTTCTTATTAATAATGATCAAAACATTACATTTATTAGGCACACTAGCGTTTTAATAATTGTTTGGGCACTCTAGCCTCTCAGCAATGTAACAATACATTATTTAACATGGGGGATAAAAACTCGGGGTGTTAAACCTTATAAGAAAACCTCACTCAAAGATGAACACAGTCAGAAACTCACCCCCAAGTTTTACGGTCCTTATACAATTCTCAAGCGAGTGGGGCTCGTGGCCTACTAGTTAGTTCTTCCTAGTCACTCTAAGCTTCATCATGTTTTTCATGTCTCGTGCTTAAAGAAAGTTATTGGAAATAACTTCCAAACTCAAATTAGTCTCCTTGAGTTGGATGGATAAGGATCCATTTGGTTACAACTATAAGCAGTCTTGGACCATTGTGAGTGTCTTCTCCATCAGTGCACTATCAAGGAAGTTTTAGTTTAGTGGAAACACAACCAGAAGATGCCACTTGGGAGCCAACTACCATTATGCAACAAATTACCTATCTAAAGCCTTAAGGAAAATGATGTTTTTAAGGGGGAGGGCATGTTAGGGACCTAATCTCACTAACCCCTCACGTAGGTATAATAATATGTTTTCTATGTAGTAAAGGTTTATGAGCTAGTATGTTTTGGTCCAGATAGTTTGCATTAATCAATATGGCCAAGGGCTAAGCTATGTGTATTGTATGTTGAAATAATTAATAAAAATAAATTGTGAGCTATGATATGAGAGGGACAATAACATGGGGGGGATATGATTCCACAAGAGAGGATGGTAATGGGGATCTGGAGGGTTCCACATGCCTAACAACCCAAACCACTTTTATAAATCATTGTTGTTATTAAATGTTTTCCTCCTTTGACTTATCTTAGAACAATCATTAAATACATGTAAGAGGTTGGTGGGAAAGTCATATCACATGGCTATTGAAATATGGGATAAGTATACTCATGTAAGAGGTTGGCTGGAAAGGCATTCTACATATCCATGATATCATGGGATAGGTACAATATTTTTGGGGAATTTTGTGAGATTCAAAGCATGCATAGAGAAAAGAGAAATTTGGGTACGAAGAAAGGAGAAATTTTTATAGTATAGTTTTGGACATCAAGAGGAGAGTTGGGTGCTCGAAAAGATTACGAATCATACCGTGGATGAGAGCCTTCATGAAAGGGGATGCATTTTTTTCTAAGAATTGGGTTGGCATGCCAACAAATGATATTTTGTTGAGAAATTATTCAAGACCCTTAAGAAGGATGCTTTGAGCACTCTTGTTACAACTCAAAATTCTCGGAGTCCCCAACTATGAAATTTCATGGCCAACCTTTTGCTAGATCCCTAGATAAAGTAGGATATGTTGAGGGACTCTATGGAAAAGAAGGGGATCCCATCCCTTAGTTTGTGCAGGTTGAGGGGAAAGGGAGCAAGTGGATTGGAATTTTTGTTGGACTTAGAGATCTAGGTATTATGTTGTGTGAGGATAGTGATTATCCATGAGAAGTAAACCTCTGTGTCGATTCATAGCCCCAACACGGGGGCGACCTATTGTTCAGAAAAATGGAATAGAAAAACCTATGTTAAGAGGAAAGTCCCTTATATGGATCCAATTGATGCTTCTATAAAAAAAAAAATAAAAAAAAAGTATTATGTTATATTTCTTACAATTAATTCAAATATGCATATGTTTTATTGGAATATTGTATTTACATAACTAATTATATTCACGAATTTTAATTTATTGTTCCATGCATGAACATTTCTAACATATTGCATGCATTCTTTTTATTTTAGTATCATGTCAAAGTTTTCTAATAAGGTGTTTCAAAATGGAAGTTTAGGTACATTACACAATGAGTCACCATAATTTGACTTTCTTTATTAGCATTCATTTTATTTTGGTATCATATCAAAGTTTTCTAATAAGGTGGTTCAAAATAGAGGTTTGGGTACATTACACAATGAGGCACCATAATTTGACTTTCTTTATTAGCATACATTTTATTTTGGTATCATATCAAAGTTTTCTAATAAGGTGGTTCAAAATGGAGGTTTGGGTAAATTACACAATGAGTCACCATAATTTGCTTTCTTTATTAGCAGTGACTAAATGTGAACATGAAGAGGTTTAATGGTGAACCTAGTTATAATAATGACTAAATGTGAACGCCAATAGGTGTGAACGCCAATAGGTGTGAGAATCATTGACCATATCTTGATTTTGTTTAGAACGAACAACTAAATGTGAACACCAAGAAATTGCTTTGTATTATAAGAAATTTCAATTCATTCTTTATAATTTAGGAGGCATAAACGTGTTTATTCAGGCTTTTATAATTCAGTCGGGAAATATGAGTATTTAAAGAGGCCTTTTACGAATATTTTTATCTATGACTCTGGCCATGTGCACAATTTGCCCCCATATCTTGATGTTTATTTGTTAAGCACTCAACCGTCTTTGTTCCACGACCTCACATGATCGGAAAATATTGAGAAATCTCTTTCATCGACCTTCACATTTAGCTTATCGTTTCCATTTTTGAAGGTGTTTCTTTCCATGTCCAATTTAATAGAAGAAATGTTTAGAAATATATTCCATAATGATCTATCTGTCTGACGAGAGTAAGATGAGATCGATGCGTGGTGCATTGAATTGCCAGCCTACACAAAACGAATTTCGTGTAACCATGTGTCAGCATATAAACTGAGGTGGAGTATTCAATCAGCGTATTCAATGGAGGTGGTATTCGATGTATCTTTCGCGCAGACAGAGAAAGCGAGCCGAATACTTCCAAACGCAGTGCTCGTCGGTCTTCAAAATACCGTCACCGTGTCAGATCGTGTAGTTTTCCTGTCGACATCCTGTGACGCCAAGAGCGTGAAGGGTCGGCCTAGGTCCTTCACGTGCAGCCGCCTTTAGCCCAACAATTTCAGCGGACATTTCGCTATACCATACACCCTTCCACCTTCTTATTTAATCTGGCGTTTCTTCCACTCAATCCATCTTAAATGCAATGGAGAATCCTGAAACCCCTGCAACGGAGGGCTGGTGGGTATTTGCCATCCTCTCTTTACAAAGAATGGAGTACGTTGCTATTTCTTACAATCGACTCACCATATTTCTGCGTCGGGGCAGTGGCCTCTCTACATAGCACTGCTCATCTCTGCTGTTTGCGCTGCTATGGTCTCCTGGTTCAGCCCGGGAGGCTGTGCATGGGCTGGAAGGCACAAGAAAGGCATAGCAATTCCTGGTCCCAAAGGATGGCCAATAATTGGAAGCCTCATGGAAATGAGCGTCGGTCTTGCTCACTGCAAGCTCGAATGTCTGGCTCGTACCCATGGCGCCAAGAAGCTCATGGCGTTCAGCTTGGGCTCAACGCCAGTGGTGATTACGTCGGATCCTCAGGTGGCCAGAGACTTGCTCTGCTCCTCTCACTTTGCAGACCGACCACTCAAAGAATCGGCCCAGCAGTTGGTGTTCGGAAGGGCGATGGGTTTTGCGCCCAACAGCGATTATTGGCGACTGCTGCGGAGGATTCCTTAATAAGTGACCACCTTACATAGTGCTTCATCTCCCCCAGGATGTAGGGCAGTCGTTGATGTACTGTACTCCCCCACTTACTTTGTGTGTCACAGTATTCCGTTCTCAATGGTGCTGGTATTTTCTTTTTCTTTTTATATTTCACACAGAGATTTGTAGATATAGATGACTGAAACATTTTCACTTTAATTTATATATTGTATCCGTTTAGATTTGTAGATATAGATGACTGAAACATTTTCACTTTAATTTATATATTGTATCCGTTTAATGGTAAAATGTTAAATTTTTCAAATAAGAAATATTTATGATTTTCACTTCAATTTACTGTTGGAACTATGTACGATCAAATATTTGAGGTTGTTATGATTATTGGTTATTACGAGGTAGAGTTCATCTCTATTAGAAGTGTTTCTTCCTAGTTTTTAGAAGGTTATTGAAACTAGTAGGATGTGAGAGATTTTTTCTAACTAGATGGTTCTTAGAATGGTAAATTATGTGATAAGGTAGTTTGTTTATTTTAAAACAAAAACTTATTATATTTATATGTATCATTATATTAATTTAATAGAGTATTGAACACATTATTTGTGGGCAAGAAGATATACTCTCCCATTTTATATCGTATTAGAGTCTTCTGCCTAACTCCTTCATCAGAAGGCCAAGGAACATGAAGAAGGTCAATGAAGGCCAATGAACATGAAGAGAGTGGAGAGTAGAGTAGAGTAGTTGTTTGTTTGTGATTTGTTTGTCCATAAATACAAGTGATTGGAAGTGAGTCACACAAGTGCCAGAGCAGATGGAGGCAGTGAAAATGAGTAGCAATGAGCTTTGAGAAGAAGGGGTGTTGGTAGGAGGACCATTTCCCATAAGCATCAAACTCCAAACTCCGGCAAAGCAGACTACATAACATGCAGACAGAGTCGTGAAAGTTCGCACAAGAGGCATATTCAAAGATTTTGTACTGTGCTTGCCAAATTTCTTCCGAACAATTTCAGTTAGGCTTTAGGTGCATCACTATTTGAAAATTTATCAGGAGAAGCAATCATTCCTAGAGATTGATCGATTTGAGGTGCTTCTCAGTAATTTGGAGCTCCTAGCTACTTGTGGACGAGAAACCGTAGAGATTCTGTGTAACATCCCACGGTAGTGCCCCAGTTATATTATGAATTGTAATAATGTTTATTAATTGTAATCATGTTTTGTAGGATGGTGAGCCGAGTATTGATAAGTTGGTGGGCTTATGTGTTTATTAGGCTGGAGAGACTAAGTGTTATGGCCAGGAGCCTGATTTTGAATATGTATTTATGCAGATCATTAATATAATATATAAACATCGTTGCGTGTTGACCGTCCACGAAGAAGAGTTACGAGGGACTAAGGTTCACTAGGTAGGGTAAGGAAGGGGGGTTAAGTATTGGGCCTAGGGGCTAAGCTAGGGGGCTTACCTCTAGAGGAATAATATTTTAATATTATTTCCTGAAGACTAAAGTGAACATTATATGTTTATTATCCTAAGTTCCTGGAAAATGGGATGTGGGCTTAATGGAGCGCATGCAGCTCCAGGAAGACAAGTGTCGACTTGGGCTCATGCAGCCAAAGTTGAAGCGTCAGCTCGTGTTGGGGGGTTCGGGAATCATTCAACCATCATTCGCCTAAGTCGTGCTGCCATTCTCCCATCCTGCACATGAACTCGATTTTGTTTGGCGTCCACATCTGCATACGGGTGCATAGTGAAGGAGACCCTCACGGGAAGGTAGTCATCCTGTCATTTTCCCGATTCATCGTTCTTGCCTCTGCATTTGACCTATGCCTACCCGCACGCATTTCTAAAACTAGAGCGGTGAAGTCGTCCTGTGTTGTTTCCTGTGAAGCCCAAGGCAATTGTAGTCGCCTCAGCTGTGTTGAGAATTAGCGTTAGGTTGTTTCCTGTTAAGTTGTCCATACCCATTTTTCCCTATTTTCGTTAACTGTTGTTGTTGTTGTTATTGTTGTTGTCAATCGTACCCGGTTGTAGCTGAGTCTAAGACTGGTTATCAAACCTATGAGCAACTCTCCCAGGTGAGAGAGTCTACTGGGAAGTGAATTTTCCTGGAAGGGAGTCCTGTAGCAGCCACAGTACTATGTGACTTCCGATCCAACATGTTGTTGAAGCCCAAGGTAAGGGAGGTGTACTGGCCGATGGACTTGTAGTAGTGAAGGTGTACTCTCATGGGGTGGAGTAGGTGTGTGGGGACTGAGAGTCTGTGTGTTGTGGGTGTAACTGGTTCCTGGGATAAAAGATCCTTCCTATTGCTTTGTGCAACTTCCTTGTTGTCCCTGCCAAGACTAGGATTCCCTTTCCCGGTGGAGTTTAGTCCCAGCTCGGGGGTGACGTACTGCTCAGAGTGATGAGCAGCACGGTCTAAGGCTGGGAGGTTCATGGAAGGTTTGTACACAGTTGGTGGATTCACTCCAGATAAAAGATAAGTATCATTTATGCAATTAATTTTGTATTTTATGCATGTTTTGTGATGAATGATTATCATGTATTCCGTTGTGTATATGAATTAATGATAGTTTTCATTGATTGTATATGGTAGTAGTAATTCTGTGAATACTCTGTGTTAAGCATTTTAATTCATTAAAATGCATGTCATTTATATATAAGTGTATATTCTGCAGTAGTGGCATTACTTGGTCTCTAGAGGGTCGGGGATGTTACAATATGGTATCAGAGCAAGTTACAATATTGAGCCTGGATGGGTCATGTTAGTGGAAGTTGAAGCAAGAGTTTCGGAAGGAGTTGTTGTCAAAATGGACAAAACTCAAGTTCTGACCCAAGGTTTCAACATGGAGCCTGGATGGATTGGGTAAGTGGTCATTAGACTCAAGGTTCAAGTGGAAATTGTGTCTGGAGGAACCAATTTCGAACCTCAGAACGTTCATGAGTACCAAGAGGTTACCTTGGTCGTGTTAAGAAGATCAGGAGGAGAAGCATATCATAAAACCACGACATAAGTGGTGTTGGACCGCAGAGTAGTGTGAACCATAGGATGTGTTCGGAAGAAAAGGAAAACCCTTACGACTGTCAGATCTGGAGAAAGCGCAGAAGGGTTAACCTGGAAGCCCTTCAGACTTCATGACTTCGGTGAAGTTGATGCAGAATAATAGAAAGGCTGAAGCCCGAAGCTCTGAATCCCCGAAGTGGACCTACACCCTAGAACTGGGGAGAAGAGCTCGATCATTAGATCTGTGTCCAGGTAAGCAAAGGAAAACCACTTCGAAGGATTTCAAGTGTGGAGGGTGAAAAACTCCTGAAGTCTCGAAGTAGATCGCAACCATCCATTGCGAAGGACACGCGTCAAGAGATCGTGTACTTCGGGTGGAAGTACTTCGTGAGGAGGCAAGTGCTATGAGTTTGAAACTCCCAAAGCCCAAAGAGCCAAAGTGGTGAGTCACGAGAACGTCACCTGGAGGCGACATGGACACCTAGGATGTGTGCCACATGCCAGTGGGTTTCAAACCCATGGAAGATTGAAATGGAATTTGGAACATGATGCATGTCACCCATCTGAATGAGCCACGTATTGGCCACTAGTATTCTGCAATTTGGCTTGCCATATGAACAAGGCTAGTGGGGCCAAGGTTATGTAATGTAGTTAAAGGTCGGAGGACCCACACTGGCGTTAATCACGATCCATCAAGATCGACGGACAGGGGGCATTGCGGGGACCCAAGTTGCACGAGAGTTAATTCTCCAAGGCGGTCCTACAGTCCAAACCGTTATTTCACCGAGGGGTTACGTGTCAGCGTCAGAAGAATTACGGGATGAAAGGCGAGTTTCTCAAAACCACCATTACATGCCCTCGCAATTGGAAAACATTAAGTGATATGACATAATGATGTCACCAAAGGTGATTGGGAATGTTCGGAGATTAACAGTTCGGATGCACAGATGTGAAATCCTCTGAAGTCCCGAAGCTTCGAAGTTCCGGAACTCAGACGCTTGAGGTTCCATAGTAAGTGTCATTTGTTAGATGTTGAGTAGATGTGGATGGTTGATCTTCCCTACATCGTGAGTTCGGTAATCTGGAACTCCGAGAGATTGTTGTGTGGTTCTTTGAAATCTTTCGAATTTGAAGGCCGAAGGCCCGAGTAAGTACCTAGTGATCTAGTGCTTGGTCATGGCCCGTGATCACATGGATTGGGGACTGAGAGAAATGATCTAGTGCCTGAAAATGATTACAGAGCAAAGAAGAGTTTGGAAAGAAAATGAAATTTGAATGTTTTCTTAAATCAAATTGGTTTGAATGCGTAAACTGGTGAAGTAACGAAAAAGTTTCAATTATTTCTCTCATGTGAGTTGTGAGTGCAAGGAGTGCACATTGTTTGCAAGGAATATATTGAAAGAGGTGAGTTAACCTCAGAGAAGCTCCGGAGAGATATCGTTGAACCTTCATCAGCAGAAGTGCAAGGAGTGCACAGGAAGAACTCTGTGTTGAGTTCAGAGAAAGATAAAGTCACTGAGAAATCTATAGGGCTCTACCAGGCGGGCATCGAGCGAGTGCAAGTGTTCATAGAGAGAACTCTTTGTCGAGTTTAGGGAGAAGAGTATCAGGGGAAGATACTCACAGAGTTGTTGAACACTCTATAGAAAATGCTCAACAAGGTGTGCTTTGAGCAGAAGGTTTCCAGGAGGGCACGAAGTTTTCCTTTGAAAAGAAACGGAAGGACCGAGGCACTTAAGATACTGAGTAAATCGAAAATATCAAAAGAGATAACACAAGGAGTGCGTGGGAGACAGACTCAGTCTAAGTCCTAAATCTCAGAAGAGATAACACTTATGAGAGCAAAGACAAGATCCAAGAGGCAAACTCACAAGAGAAAGGTCAAAGGTCGAAGCCTTTGAAAACTCACAAAATATTCCAAGGCGGAAGAAGTCAAAAGCTCAAGAGGAGGAGCGACAACAGTCCTCAGATCGGTTGTGACAAGAAGTTTGAACCGTCAAATCCAGAAGGGCATGTGGCGATAGATCATGAACTTTGGGTGAAAACACTCCGGGAGAACGCAAAGGACGAGAGTTTGAAATCCCCGAAGCCCAAAAATTCGAAGTAGCTAGGAACCGTTGATCTGGTTTGGACAGGTGTCACCAGATCGTGAACTTCAGAGGATTGTACTTCGGGGTTTCTGAGAAGTTTTTTTTTGGAATATCCCGAAGCACCGAAGTCCTGAAACGATGATATTTGTCGATGTGAAGGAGGACACGCGACGTCATATATGGAACTCCGGGAATGGAGCACTTCGGAGGAAATCAAAGGGTAAAAGCGTTGAAGTCCCAAAGGAGATCTCGATCATTGGTCGAGGAGGAGGTCAAAGGACCGTTGATCTGGTCTTGGTCGGAAAGAGTCGAAGTCCCAAAGAGAATCAGGGTCGTTGATTTGGAGAGGATGTGTGGCAGAAGATCTGTCACTCCGTGGAAATTCACTCTGGAGATTTGTGTGTGTGGAGACGTGAGAACTTCTGAAGTTCGGAGAGCCGGAGTTCATCAGAACCATCCAATTGTTGAGGACAGGTGTCAATAGATATTCCACTCTGGAAGATTGCCATATGGGAAAAGAAGATAGTTGAGAGTTGAAACTCCTGAGGGCCATAGAGCCAAAATCAACCGTAGCCGTTGATTTGGAAGGGAGATAAGTGTCGAAAGATCTTGTATCTCTAGGATCACATGTGGAAGGTAAAGGATAGATAGCAGTCATTGATCACGGATCATCATCGAAAGTGAGAGATCGACGGTCGGGAAGAGTTGTGGGGCCAGAACTTGCTCGGATGTTAAAAATATGAGAGTGAGCTGCAATTTATACCATGGTTTTAAAAAAGTGATATGTGGCAGCTAGAGGTGAATTGCGGGGTGAAAAGCGGGTTGGTCTAAAACCACTCTTTCCCACACCGGCAATCACACAATTACGTGAGGTCATAGCCCAAGGTATTATGAAGGAAAGGGCTAATGAAAAAGGGGCTAGCACCTCAAACTTGGAGTTTTGGAAGCACGCAGGAATAACCCACGGATCTGTCAGGACCTGCACAGAGAAGGAAATGAGACTTGTGTATAATTGTTTTCGGTTCAATCACGATCCCAAAGAGTCAATGTGACTCAGAAGTTTGAAAGATCCTTTGACCGGGAGGTCGGCAGACCCCGTTGAAGTAGGGGCACTGTGTCGAAAGTGCTCAGGGCATAAATAGTCATATACAATGACTACAATGAGAGCACAAGAAGATTCAAGATCTTGGGAAGAATTGCAGACTTCTGGGTTTAGCAAGGAAAAGTTGCACATGGGAAAGAAATTGTTGCAATTTATGTGGCAGCTACTATGATTATGGCTCATTGGGTTAGCCAAAGGAAAGAATGCTTGCATGTTTTCAAGTGTTGTTGGTGATGTTGTTGCATAAGGAAGGAAGAAACTGAGAGCTGAAGTGTTGGTTATAAGTTTGAGAAAAGAAGTATGAAAGCTTCTACTGCCATCAAAATTTTAGGTAGTATAAAATTTATTAATGGCAGTCATGGAGGTATGAGTTTGTATTACTCTTTTTGCATAATTGTTGAAAGGAAATTTAGGTAAGAATTTCCTCAGCGAGAGTTATTTTATAAAATCACATGATTATATTATTGAATAAATACCACTAGATGTGGTAAAGGCTGGAGGCCTGTATTAATTCAAAGATTTTTATCTTCTGAATGCACAGACTAACATAGTAGAATGTCATGTTAATTTGGTTATGTGGTAATAACCAAAGAATTAAAGATAAGAACTGGTTATAGGAATAAATTCCAGTAAGTTAGTCATGTATGAGACCAAGACCTGGTTGGATATGGCAAGGTATGGATATGGAAAGGTTATGAGCCACACAGGTACTAAAAGATTCCTACTTTTAAATAAAACTTGGGCTGCAACCTTTTTGCTAACACTAATGAACCCCACATGTCTAGTGTTCGGGTAAAAAATGAAGGCATCCAATTAATTGGGAAGACAATAGGAAGTGTGTGGAGAATGTGTCAACACATTGGCCAAAATTCCAACTTATGAATGGTGAGATACATGACTGAGATAAAGAGCATTATGTAAATCAAAACAAGGGTGCACTGAATAAATATGCATTGAGAGTTGTACTCATGTCTATTAAGGGGAAGAGTTGCACTCATACATGATGGAATTGTATACTTAACTGCACTTTGCTGAATGCATTTTGTGAGTGCATGTATATATCTTTTTGGCATGGAAATAATTATACTAATGGTTGAAATGTTGCTAACTCATGAAGTTGAGAACATTTCATCAACTGTTAAACATTGCAACAGGAAAGTTACAAGCCAGGTAGTCACAGGAATAGAGACTACAAAAAATTTCATGTTCAGAAAATTGAAATAATAAACTTACTATTATTAATTATGAACATGCATATGCATAGAATGATGAGTCATTCTATTTGGTTAAGTTGTGGTAATTGTGATTGAATTGCTAGGTGCAGGAAATTCTAATATCATTGCATAAGGTGTTGTACATGTTGAATTATGATGTACAGGAAATACTGACAAATTGTTGGCAGTATGCAAGATGAAGTCTTGCAGGAAAATAGTATGCAGTTTGGTGCTTGTGGAAAACCACAAGGAAGGTTGCAATACTAATTTGGAAACAACCAAGATGATTTATGAAATATAATTTCATGTTTTGAGGATAAAAGTTGAATTCCCTTTCGAACTAATTGGAGTTCCTAAATGAATTCTTTATGTTTTCTCATGATAACTGCATGTGGGTGATGCAGATGAGATGATGTTGATTAAAATTAGAATGTTGACTATAGAGAGTAGCTCGAGGAATATGTTGATTGGAAATCTCTAAGGGTATTTGGAACTCTGGGAGCCATGGTTCTCTAAGACTTCTGGTCCGACCTATTGCTGAAGCCCAAGGAAAGGGAGGTGTAATAGCTGATGGACTGTGTGACAGTGAAGGTGAACACTCCTGGGGTGGGACAAGCATGTGGGGAACGAGAGACCGTTGGTTGGAGTGTTGCTGAGGTTTGGTACCTTGATCTAGACCATGTGATACAAAAGTCTTCTCAAATCAAAAGATAAGTACAATTCTCTATTTATTGTATGTTGTGTATGTTGTATATAGGTTATAATGTTATTAAGATTGTCTACACACACACACACACACACACATATGCTTGCATTGCCTGCATCCATGACTGCACATAATGTGTTTCATATTTCATTGCTCAAGATATATATATATATATATACCTGATGCTAATCATGTAATCGATTGGAATGTGATTCAGGTGGAGCAATAATGTGTCTTGCAAGTGCATTTGATGCGCATATTGGACTGGAAAAGAAAGCATATTCGGAATCGAGCCATAGGGCTTGTAAAGGTCCAGTGGACCTGGTATGGTCTTGAGGACGTGACATGGAAGCATGAGGATGCTATGCAGGTAGAATACCCACATCTTTTTGAAGATTTTGAAAATCTTGTTGATGCTATGTAAAGAGTTGCACTGAGGACAATGCAAAAATAAGGGGAGGGGATTGTAATATCCCTCGGTAGTGCCCCAGTTATATTATGAATTGTAATCATGTTTTGTAGGCTGGTGAGCTGAGTATTGATAAGCTGGTGGGCTTATGTGTTAAGGCTAGGAGCCTGATTTTGTATATGTAATTATGAAAATCATTAATACAATATATAAACATCACTGCGTGTTGACCCTCCACGAAGAAGAGTTATGGGGGACTAAGTTTCACTAGGTAGGGTAAGGAAGGGAGGCTAAGCTAGGGGGCTTACCTCTAGAGGAATAATATTTTAATATTATTTCCTGAAGACTAAAGTGAACATTATATGTTTGTTATCCTAAGTTCCTGGAAAATTGGATCTGGGCTTAATGGAGCACATGCAGCTCCAGGAAGACAAGTGTCGACCTGGGCTCATGCAGCCAAAGCTGAAGCATCAGCTCATGTTGGGGGGTTCGGGAGTCATTCGACCATCATTCGCCTGAGTCATACTGCCATTCTCCCATCCTGCATGCGAACTCAATTTT
>JZKD02S1791274.1:527246-537885 GCA_000966675.3 Picea glauca | reverse complement strand
AAGGTCCAGTGGACCTGGTACAGTCCTGAGGACGTGACATGGGAGCATGATGATGCTATGCAGGTAGAATAACCACATCTTTTTTAAGATTTTGAAAATCTTGTTGATGCTATGTAAAGAGTTTCACTGAGGACAATGCAAAAATAAGGGGAGGGGATTGTAATATCCCTCGGTAGTGCCCCAGTTATATTATGAATTGTAATCATGTTTATGAATTGTAATCGTGTTTTGTAGGCTGGTGAGCCGAGTATTGATAAGCTGGTGGGATTATGTGTTTATTAGGCCTGAGAACCTAAGTGTTAAGGCTAGGAGCCTGATTTTGTATATGTAATTATGAAAATCATTAATACAATATATAAACATCGTTGCGTGTCAACCCTCCACGAAGAAGAGTTATGGGGGACTAAGCTTCACTAGGTAGGGTAAGGAAGGGAGGCTAAGCTAGGGGGATTACCTCTAGAGGAATAATATTTTAATATTATTTCCTGAAGACTAAAGTGAACATTATATGTTTGTTATCCTAAGTTCCTGGAAAATTGGATGTGGGCTTAATGGAGCGCATGCAGCTCCAGGAAGGCAAGTGTCGACCTGGGCTCATGCAGCCAAAGCTGAAGCATCAGCTTGTGTTGGGGGGTTCGGGAGTCATTCGACCATCATTCGCCTGAGTTGTGATGCCATTCTCCCATCCTGCACGCGAACTCGATTTTGTTTTGTGCCTGCATCTGCATACGGGCACAAAGTGAAGGAGACCCTCATGGGAATGTTGTCGTCTTGTCATTTTCCCAATTCATCGTTCTTTCCTCTACGTCTGACCTCTGCCTACCTGCATGCATTTCTAAAACTAGAGCGGGGAAGTTGTCCTGTGTTGTTTCCTGTGAAGTCCGACGCAATTTTAGTCACCTGAGCCATGTTGAGACTTAGCGTTAGGTTTTTTCCTGTTCTGGTGTCCATACCCATTTTTACCTGTTGTCGTTAACTTTTGTTGTTGTTGTTTTCAACTGTACCCAGCTATAGCTGAGTCAAAGACTAGTTATCAGACCTATGAGCATCTCTCCCAGGTGAGAGAGTCTGTTGGGAAGTGAGTTCTCTTGGAAGGGATTCTCGTAACAGCCACAGTACTCTAAGACTTCCGGTCTAGCCTATTGATGAAGCACAAGGTAAGGGAGGTGTATTGGCCAATCGACTTGTAGTATTGAAGGTGTACTCTACTGGGGTGGAGGAGGTGTGTGGGGAATGTGAGTCTGTGTGTTGTGGGCATAAGTGGCTCCTAGGATAAAAGATCCTTCCTATTTCTTTGTGCAACTTCCTTGTTGTCCTTTCCAAGCCTAGAATTCCCTTGCCCGGTGGAATTTAGTCCCATCTCGGGGGTGACCTACTGCTCAGAGTGATGAGCAGCGTGGTCTAAGGCTGGGAGGTTTGTGGAAGGCCCGCACATAGTTGGTGGATTCACTCCAGATAAAATATAAGTATCATTTATGCGATTAATTATGTATTTTATGCATGTTTTGTGATGAATGATTATCATGTATTTCGTTGTGTATATGAATTAATGATAGTTTTCATTGATTGTATATGGTAGTAGTAATTCCATGATTACTCTGTGTTAAGCATTTTAATTCATTAAAATGCGTGTCATTTATATATATAAGTGTATATTCCACATTAGTGGAATTACCCAGTCTCTGGAGGGTTGGGGATGTTATATTCTAGAGGACTCTCTTAAGGGAGGCTAGATCTAGGCCATTGAACAAAGTCATGGAGTCGTTTCTCAACATAAGGACCATGATTTTCAATCAATTGTCGATCTTGTGGTGGCGGAAAAAATTGTCAGATCTCTAACAACTATTTTCATATGCACTTGTTTTAATATGGCATCCGCAGATATTGGAGGCAACATGATTTTGCAATCTTAAAGTCTTTGTATTGAAGGCCATTGACTATTATGGTTTATTCCCTTACAATATTAAAACAATGATGAAGAATTTTATCCCTTGTTTAACAAGGTTTTTATACAGAAAGTTGTTGGTCTGACCAAGACCCCCACTGATATTTTTGCTTCCCGAGAGAACCAGCTAGTTGAATTCAGGAAAGTTATAGAAGTTGGTCTTGGTTCTTGTGGTACAGATGGAAACACTATTCCTATTAGTGTCAAGGAGGGTGACCATGTTCTTCATCCTGAATATGGTGTCACAGATATAAAACTTCTAGGAAAAAAAAATACCACCTGTATCGTGACGACAACATTCTAAGCATCTTGCAGGATTGAGTTTTCCTTCAATCAAGTTACACAATTTTGATTCTAGTGAAGAAGTTTGAATTGTTTTGTTAAACAAGTTGATAGAGTGTTTGGTGATAGAAGAGACACTTGGATGATGATCGATACTGCACCAATGGATGATCATGGACAAGGCACCTTGGGGACTTTGAACCTTTAACTCAGTGTGGGCTCAACATCTCATTAAAAGAAACGCCCCCTTATTTATTTGTGCATCTTCAAGGATAGCTTGCATGGCACGTAAGCATCTTCAAGGAGAGCATTTGAAGATTACAGTGTTTGTACATTTAAATTTGTGGATATTTGTTCACATTGGTATGGTTCTTTATGAGTTAATAGTGGTATTGAAAATGTATTAGAATCATTGAAGTTAATCCACATATTGAGTCTAGCTAACTCAACATGAAGTGTAGTTGCTTTGTTAGAATTGGTTAATATGACAAATCATAGGTGGATGAATTTGAAAAATCCAAGACAATGATTCAAGAGTGACAGTGAAGATCCAAAACTCGAAGAAACAATGAAGATGATAATTATGTGAATGACTGTAGAGGAGAGAAAAGGTATCCTTTGTGTTGTTTTAGAGAATTTTGTATATTTGTTGTACCTGAGTTCAATGTTGTAATTGAGCATATATGTTGTAAGGGGTGCATGATCGACTGTATGTGATACCCCAAAGTTTTGGTACAAGTTTTAAAGCCTAGCCATAGGCAAGTTGATTTCCCCAAGTGTTTTGTAAGCCATGTTGAATAAGGCCTACATTTATTAGTGTGGTAGCACATGTCATCGTGTAGCGTGTATCCCTCTTATGCAAAGAGAATATGTGGCATACATTTGTGGACTAAACCACTAGGGTAGGTATGAGGGTAGAAGGTGTACTCATATCCTAGCTTGATGTAGAATCAAAGAAATTGAATATTTGATTAAGGGGAGAAATGTGAGATCTAATAATCTCAGAATGTGTGAAGTTTGGGACAAAGTTATGATTAAGGGGGAGTATAATGTGTTGATGAACCATGTAGGTGAAAAGGATTCCTAGAGAACGGGCAAGTACAGTGGATGGTACCCATGTATCTCTGTAGATAGATTTTTTTTTATATGGACATCAATTATCAATATTCTATAGGTACAAAGGGAAGGAGTGAGCAAGTTCAAAGATGAAACCCATAGTAAAGAAAATTTGGTTGAAGGGAAGTTGGTGACAGTGTTGAGAAAAAAACGAAGATGGAAACAATAGAGATCAAATGATGGTGGACAATGAAGTTAAAAGTTTGAGTGGTGTGTTGAATAAAAAAAAACTCAAGACCATATGTTAATGTGAGTCACATATTGTATTTGTACCAAGTCTATGATGTCATGTTAAGTTTTATGTAGTGGTCCTTGAAACATTTGAGTATGTACCTCACATCTCCATGAGTGGATTATGTAATGTATGTACCTATATGTGTGTAACATGTAAAGGACATATTGTTGTAAGACTTGGATAGGCATGCTTACCCCTTTTCTAAGTATCCCCGATGATTTGGATAACTTATTGTTATATTGTAGTAGCCTCTATGTTTTAGTATCCTATATGTTATATTGTAGTAGCCTCTATGGTGGACCATGTTATTATTTTTAGACTCCGGGAGGTGAAGTTCTACGTTCAGGGAAGTTCATAAATATGTTGAATGAAACATGTACATGAATGGAATTCCTATTAGATCAACGGTTGCAACGGTTGATTACCCATGTGTTCTGATGGGTGGTTGTTCCTTTATATGGACGTTGATAGTTTAGTGATGTTTGTATGATTGAGGTATATATGAAAGGTGGGATGGACCAAAGATAGACTTTGTTGATTAGGAGGTTCTTTGATTCATAGTGAAGCATACACATATATAGAAAAGAATGTGTTCATGAAGACCTCAGCTGAAAAATATTAAGAGAAGTAGTCGTAAAGAGGGAGTGTTGGAATATGTAACTCCTACTCGTCTTATGTGTGATCATATTTTATGTTGTTATGATTGTTGGTCATTATTGGGTAGAGTTCATATTTATGACAAGAGTTTGTTCCTAGTCTTTAGGAGTTTGTTTGAAGTAGTTGGATGTGAGAGATTCTATCCAACTACATGATTCCTAGAGTGGTGTGAGGTTGATATATTCACTCAACTAGTAGATTATGTGATCAGGGTAGTTTGTCTATATTGAGACTAAGACTTCTTGAATTTATATGTATCACTGCATTAATTCAATAAAATGCTAAACAAATTGTTTGTGTGTAATAAAATCCACTCTCCCATTTTATATTTACATCATTTAATGGTAATTTTTTAAAAATAAGAAATTTTTTTTTCCTATAATGTTGGAGTTTGATTTTATTTCTTAATATCTCTGAGATATTTATGAGTCAAAATATTTAAATTCTTAACAAGTCATCATAGAAACATTACAATATATAAACTTGAAACACTAGTCTTGCAAGCGGGTTTCAGTATGAGAAAGATGATTGATACCATGAGTTGACTTAGCCACGCCATAGTATTTCTACATTGAATAGGATAAATGCCTCTCTCGATATGCAATTCGGGGCACTAAATTATTCGAGGTAACCCACTATTGCTTTGGGAATGTTGTTCTCCAAACCAACTAAGGCTTGGGATCTCTCATCATTTCCCATCATAAAGAAGGCTTCATTTTCCATCTATTTCACAGACCAATAGGGATACTTGAATTAACGATTTGTTGTATATTACTTGGCTATACTAATACAAATGGAGAAAGAACCATGTATGGTAACCAAAATATTATGACCAGAGTGAGGAATCCATACAAGCACTAGGGATCTATTGAACCGCCTAGGATTCTTTTTACCCACTCCATACACTAAAGTAGGTATTAACTAATGCTCAGATAATGGAGAATATGTGTGGCTATACAATATTGTATCATCCATTGTGTAAGGCCTTTCAAGACACCCACTAAGCACAAATGCTCCTTGGGTAGAATCGACAACAAGTTGGTCAAGAGAACACAAGGGCCATGTGATAAGTAAGGAGAACAAAGTATTATAGGAATTGGAAGGTTCGCCTTGGGTGCAAAATGGTGATGTGTAGACCTAAGGGGGAATGTGCCTCACTTTACTTGTGATGGAGGATGAGGACTTGGGGTTGCGCTTGGGAAAGGATGGGGAAAATTGGGTGTATGCCAAAGGAGTGAATCCACATTCTCTTTCCAGCATGGGTGAGTTATAGAGGTTGGAAAACCCCATCATCGCACCCATGAAGATTCATGTCAACTGGTTCAAGGAAACGCACAGGGCCAAGTCACATCAAAGAGGTTGGGGTGCGTCTATCCAAAAGGATGTGATGGCTCATGAGAACAAAAAATTGATGGGCATAACGTTCCATGAAGGTGTGCATCAGTTTGTTTGGGCACACTGGTTAGTGAAGGGGCACAACACACCCAAAGGATGCGATGATTCACAAAGGTGATGTTTGGAGTCCATATAAATAACTCAAGAAACACATCAGATCATCAGAAGTCAAGGTTGAGAAGGAGGTTTTTGGCTGAAGTAGAGGTGAGATGAAGTATGATGAAGATGAATGTGAAGTGAAAAGGATTGGGTTAGTCTCTTGTTGGAGTGTCCTAGGTAGGGTGCATGACAAAGAGGCATCAAGGTCAGGCAAGGCAGTGTGTGTGACAGGGAGAAGACTACGACAATCAGTCTCAGGTTATGACAGGGAGACTTGGGTGTATGAGAAAGTAGGAAAGTTGGGATGTGACTTAGCCAAATTATTCTATATCTATGTATTGAGCTATGAGATCCTCTTTGTAATTAGCATTGTAAAAAAATTTGTATAATAGAAGACTTATACGGGTGTTAGGCACAGTTTGTGCCGCCCAACCATACTTTTCGCTTCTTGTGTATGAATGGTTCCATGTTCTTGGTTACATAATTAGATAAGTATAAGAACTATGCAATTGGTTAACTGAAGAACGCAAGTGTAGTTGGCATGATTGGCTCAAGGAAGAGTATGGGCGCATCTAGAGTGAGGCGTAGGATGAACAAAGTAATTTCGGTTTAGTTAATTTGTTGAAAATAAATGTTGTGGTGCCGCATGACCGCATGTGTCGGGTGACTTGGGTGCACCAAGTCGAGTTGGAATCCCATAAAGACCGCGGGTGCGTGAAATATGGTATCAGAGGCGATTTTGGTGAAATAATTATCTAGTTCTTCATGACTATCTTTATGATAGATGGTATCAGAGCTTGAAGCTCGCTCTACTACTGCAAAAATGATAGTGGATAGGGTGCAACATGAAGAAAGTTTGGGTGCAGACTTGGTGATTGGTTTGGTAAGGTGGACTGACCTATAACAGAGATATTTTTCATGTAGACTTGTTTTATTTGTGACAGAAGTAAGTGCTAGACTTGTGCGTACACCTTGGGAAGACCAGGTTCATAGTTCGTGGAGTGAACCAAGAACTTGGGAAAGGAGGACGATCATAGGACTTGTCGTAGATTTCATTGCTTCTATCACACACCCATAGTCTCCCTGGGATTCCATCTCAATTTGGTGCACCCAAGTTTCCTAACACCTGGGGTTGTTCGACACCACAACATTTCATTTTGGTTTCCTAACTAAATGTAAATTTCTTCATCCAAACTACACCTCACTCAAGATGCACCCATACTCTACCTTGAGCCAATCATACCAACTACACCTTAGTTAAGAACATACAAACATTCATAAATAAAAAGAGACAAGTATGGTTGGGTTGCAAAAAATGTTCCTAACACTGTTATAAGTATTCTACTATACAAATGTTGTTACAATGCTTACAAAGAGGATCTCACAACTTAATACATAGATATAGTACAATAATTTTGCTAAGTCACATCCTAACTTTCCTACTTGCTCATACACCCAAGTCTCTTTGTCGCAATATGAGCCTGATTGTCACAGTATTCTCCTTGTTGCGTGCACTTCCCTGCTTAACCTTCACACCCCTATGTCATGCACCCTGTCCAAGACACTCCAACAAGAGACGAATCCAAGCCTTCACACTTAACCTTCATATTCATCACACTTTATCTCACCTCTTCCCATGCTATATACCTCACTCTCCAACTCGAGTTCTGATGATGTGATGTGTTTCCTCTAGCTCACATGCTTTATGTTCTTTATATCGACTTCGAATGACACCTTCGCAAATTGTTGCGTACTTTGTGTGTGTTGCACCCTTTCATGAACCAATGCACCCGAATGAACTAACATGCCCCTTCATGGACCAAAGCACCCATCTAACCTACGTGCTCATGAACCATCGTGTCCTTCCATAATGACACACCCCAATCTCTTTGGTGCACCCTTTCCTTATGTGTTTCCTTGAATCAATTGATGTGACTTTTCACAAGTGTGTTGATGGGGTCGTCCAACCTCTCCAACATTCCCATGTTGCCAAGGGCAGGCAGGTCCACTCCTTGGATGTGCGGCCAAGCCGCCCCAACCACAACCCCAAGTATTCATTCTCCATCATAAATAAAGTGAGGCACATGTCCCCTTGGGTCCACACATCACCATTGTGTGCCGAAGGTGCTCTTGCCCATTCCTATAATACTTTGTTCACCCAATTTATCACATTCCCCTTGTGTTCTCTTGACCATATTTCCACCGAGTCTGCCCAAGGAGTGTCCACACTCAATGGGTGTCACAGAAGTCCTTACATCCTCCCCCAGTTGGAAACGTTCCTTGGGAACCTCGTGGAGGGGGGTCATCACATAATTGGAGATATGCATTGTTATGAAGAAGATATTGTGGTGTGGGTTCTTTGGAGGATGAAATCATAACAGATTTGTGTGATTGAGACTTAGTGAGTTGGGGCAGGGAGTTGACCTCACTTTGGCATGGTGAAGACAACAATTGATGTGTTGGGATGCAGAGAGGAACCTTGAAAGCAGTTTGGTGTGTTGGGTTAATGAGGCAACTTGATAGCCAGGGGAAAGTTGCACAACTTTTCCGTAGTCTTTGAGGTTGGATGGAGTGATGGAGGTGCAAACATAAGTGATTTTGTTTTCGCATGGAGAGTACATTCTCATGATTTGAGCGTGACAATTGGAATAGCTACCCAATTAGTCCAACACATGAGGGACGTCAATGTGCAGAAGAATAGCTAACATGGTTGTAGTATGATCACAACAATGAGTCGCAAGGAGTTCAACACTTAGGCAATTTTTTTAAGTGAAGTGGGAAGCAACCACTTGTAGTAGGAAGTGACAACAAAAGTAGAGTTAGACAACAACAATGAAACAACATCATAACGAGATAGTGCAACAGATTTGGGTGACTTTCATCCTAAGATTTAGGTGAAGCGACCATAATGACTAAGGTACAAGATCGTGCAGAGTTGGGTGTATTGAATATGGGTTTATTTGTGGAAACTTGGGTTTTACACTTTGCAATAAATTTGGGGTTTCCATTTGGAACGAAACTTGGGGTTTCCATGATACTTGGTTGTGATGGAGGCACGAGTTTCAGAAGAGATGGAGAAAACATATTTTGAGGATGTTGTCAATAAAAGAATGAATTTAGCTAGGAGAGGATGTAAGGCCTTCTGTGACACCCACTGAGTGTGGACACTCCTTGGACACACTTAGTGGCAAGTTGGTGAAGATAACACAAGGGGAATGTGATCATTCAGGTGAAAAAGGTATTATAGGAATGGGAAAGAGCACCTTGGTCACACAATAGTCATGTGTGGACCCAAGGGGGAATGCACCTAACTTGCCTTGCAATGGAGGATGAGGACTTGGGGTTGTAGTTGGGAAAGGAATGGGTGACTTGGGAACATGGCCAAGGAGTGGACCTTCTTTCCCTTGGTAGCATAGGCACATTGGAGAGTTTGGGCGAACCCATCAACATAGCCATGAAGAGTCACATCATTCAATTCAAGGAAATTCCCAAGGCAAGGGTGCACCAAAGAGATTGGGGCATGCTCATCTGAAAGGATGTGTTGGTTCCTGAGCGCATGAGTTCGATGCAATCATTTGTCCACAAAGTGACATGTTGGTTCATTTAGGTGTGTTGCTCCATGAAGGGGTGTGAAACACCCAAAGGACATGACATTTTTAAAATATGGCATTTAGAGTCCATATAAAAAACACAAGGCACATGAGCTAGAGAAAACACATCACATCATCACAAGTTGAGTTGGAGAGTGAGTTCTATGGCTCGGGTAGAGGTGAGATGAAGTGTGATGGAGAAGGTGAAGTGTGAAGGCTTGGATTAGTCTCTTTTTCGAGTGTATTGGAAAGGGTGCATGATAGAGAGGCGTGAAGGTCAGGTAGGGAAATGTGTGTAAGGCTTAGGTAGAGGTGAGACGAAGTGTGATGGATATGAATGTGAAGTGTGAAGGTTTGGATTAATCTCTTTTTTTGATTGTCTTGGAAAGGTTGCATGATAGAGAGGCGTGAAGGTCAGGTAGGGCACTATGCATAGGGAGAATACTGTAACAGTGAAGCACATGTTGTGATAGGGAGACTTGGGTGTATGACATAGTAGGCAAGTCGGGATGTGAATTAGCCAAATTCTTATATATCCATGTATTGATCTATGAGATCCTCTTTGTAAGCATTGTAATAGCATTTTTGTAGTAGAATACTTATACGGGTGTTAGAAATGGTTTGTGTCGCCCAACCATATTTGTCTCTTCTTGTGTATAAATGATTGCATGTTCTTGGTTACATAATTGGCAAAGTATTAAAACCGTGTAATTATTTAAGTAAAAAATGCAAATGGAGTTGAGATGATTGGCTCAAGGCAAAGTATGGTTGTGTCTTGAGTGATGCATATTTTGAACGAAGTAATTTCAATTTATTGGATATTTAGAAACTAAACATTGTGGTGATGCACAAGTCGATATGGAATCCCGGGCACACTATGGGAGCATGACACATTGGACATTTGGATTATTAAAACTTTTATCCAAGCCGTCACATGGAGACTCACTATCAAAAGTACTTAAAAAATGATATATAACTTTGTAAACGCTTTCATATATGGGAAAGAAGAAGAAAAACAAGTACACCTAGAAGATATTCACTCTTATTATACTGCCCGAGGAGGTAGTATATAGTAATGAGTTAGCATTGACTTTCATATTAGTTTTATGTTAACTTAAAAAATGTGTATAAATTTTAATGTTGAACATAACAAATAAAAAAAATTAATTTTCAATATAACAAAATTAGTATTTTTATGACCTCTTATTGGTCAATAAATTGATAGTGTCATTGCAACCTTCACTTTATTCGAGGTTTAAAATTAATTGGACTCCAAAATAAATTTAGTTTTTTTTTAAATGACATATTTTAATTATAGGA
>JZKD02S1791274.1:498495-513733 GCA_000966675.3 Picea glauca | reverse complement strand
TCCACCGGGTGGTTGGGAGAAGGGAGCCATGTGAAGTGATGAAGCAATTTAGCCACCCACAGTTGAACGGTGCGGAGACCGAGAGCCTTGCCCGGGCACACTCGCCTACCGGCACCAAAAGGCGCAAGCCGCAGGTCGTTTCCCCGGACGTCCACAATCTCACCGCCTTCCGAGGGGAGAAACCTCTCCGGGCGGAATTGATGGGGCCGTTCCCAGATCTCCGGGTCGTGAGTAATGGACCACATGTTCACCATGGCCGTTGTGCCCGCCGGAACGCACATTCCGTTTGGCATGTGCCAATCCTCCGTGCAGAGGCGAGCCCATGATAAGAGAGGCCCAGGCGGGTGCATTCTCAGAGACTCTTTAACCACCGCTTGCAGATAAGGAAGCTTCTCGATGTCGTCCTCCCTTAGGCTTCTGTTGTGGCCGACAACCGCGTCCAGTTCTGACTGAAGTTTGCCTTGCACTTGTGGATTCAGCACAAGCTCTGCCATTGTCCATTCTGTAAGCAAAGCGGTTGTGTCTGTGCCACGGAATATCATTTCCTGCATCGATGGCCGAAGCAAATAAGAGGTGGAAACTTTTAATTCTAACGCTAAAACTGTAATTTATTAAAACAATCATATCATTTTTACTTATTATACCCATAGAACTGCGATCATGTCGTCGTCGTGGAGCTTATCTTCTCCTTGAAGCGAAAGGAGGACATCGACAAAATCTGAGTCGACCGTGTCGTTCCTCTGTCGGTGCTCGTCGATGATGTCTTTGACAAACGATCTTACACGCGGGACAAGCCGAGCGCAACGGCTGTGGATTCTGAGTGGGTCAAGCACTCGAAGCCATGGCAGATAATCAACCCAATTGAATGCTCCGAGGAGCTCGAATCCCTCATCCACCATCTCGCGAAGATTCTTCTCAGTGTCGGCATCAACGAACCGTCGACCGAAGACGGTTCCCATTATATTGTTGAGGGCTGCTTTTTGCAGGTGTCGACGGAGCTGGACGGCACCACCGCTAATAATAGACTCATCTCGTATGTCGGAAAGCATTGTCGAGCAGTCCGCCTGACGACCAACTTCGTGTGCTGCAATTCGTCGCGGAGCGAAGAGATGCGTAGCAGAAATCCTCCGCAAGAGTCGCCAATAATCGCCGTTGGGCGCAAATCCCATCGCCCTTCCGAACATCAACTGCTGAGCGGATTGTTTGAGGGGTCGGTCTGCAAAGTGAGGAGAGCTGAGCAAGTCTCTGGCCACCTCAGGATCCGATGTAATCACGGTTGGAGTTGAGCCCAAGCTGAAGGCCATGAGCTTCTTGGCGTCATGAATACGAGCAAGACATTCGAGCTTGCGGTGAGCAAGACCGACACTCATTTCCACGAGGCTTCCGATTATCGGCCATCCTTTGGGGCCAGGAATCGCGACGCCTTTCTTGTGTCTTCCGGCCCATGCACAGCCTCCAGGGCTGAACCAGGAGACCGTAGCAGAACTAAAAACAGCGATAAACAGTGCTATATAGAGAGGCCAATGCTCCCATGCAGATATATGGTCCGTGGATTGTATGAAATGGCCACGCACTTCATTCTTTGTAAGAAGAGAAATGGCGTATACCCACCACCCCCTTGTTACAGAGGTATCAGAATGCTCCATTGCATAGATATAGAGAAAGCAGAGAGCGAAATAAGCATGAAATGAGTGAAAGAAAGGCGATATTAAATAGACGGGGGAAGGAATTCTGCGGTAGGCGAAATGGGCGAAATTGGTGGGCTAGAAAAGTCGGATGCGCGTGTACGTTTACGCGCCACCACGAGGTATCAGGGGAACGACACGAGGTATTAGGGGAACGACACGATCCGACAGGTTGCGGTAATTTAATAAAGCGGCGGCCCGGCGGCCATTGGCTCTGGAATTATCTTGTTCGCTTTGTCTCTCTGCACGAAACTCGAAACTCGACATGGAATGGACTAACACCTCCAATGAATGCAAAGGTTTGTAATGCACGAGGTTCATTCCGTTACCGATCGTTGTCACCAATATTGTCGTCACACCGGTAGCACTTTAGGAAAGAGTTTTAAAATCTCTCTTCTATTAAATTAGAGGTGGAAAGAAACAGCATGAAAATTCTGAGACAAAGGTGGGGATATGTGAAAGAGATTTTTAAATATATCTACAATTAAGAGGATAGAGGTCAAGGAAAAAAAATGGTTGAGTGTTTAACTAAATATTAATGAATGGAAAAATTGTGCACATGGCGACAACAATACCTAAAAATAATCCTAAAAGTTCTCTTTAAATAGTCGCATATTATTCCCATTCAATTATTTAAGCAGGACTGAACATATCTGTGCCCCTTGGTGTTCACATTTAGTTATTCCCGTTCAACAAAGTAGAGTGATAAACCACTTTGTGTTTACATTTAGTCACAGCTAGTGAACAAAGTCAAGGTATGGTTATTCATTGTTTGACATTAAATCTTTTGTCATGGTATAGAATCACGGGTTGGAGTTTCCAAAATACAATAACAAGGTTCAACTTGCTTTATGAGTGATCATGACATTTAGGTTCTCTTTTTCGACTCAACCTGCTTTATGAGTGATTATGATATTTAGGTTTATTCGGGGCTACCTTGCATTTCCAGTTCTCTTTTTGACTATTGTTTATGATGTATGGATTTGGTTTTCTATTTGATGTAGAGTTATAGTAGGGTTCCACTTTATTATAGACTTCGCTCTTTTTCTTCATGAATTGTATTTTTGGTTAGGGTAAACATTTTAGAGAATTTGTTTAGGTTATTTCTTAGTCAAAGGATCTATCTTAGGTATTATATTTTAATTGGGGTTTTTATTAGTTGAGTACTCTCCTTAGGTTTTTTTTACGGTCTCTAATTTATTATGATGGCATGGTGTTTTAAGGGTTTATTATCACTTTGTTTATGATTTGTAAATCTTGTGGTTTGTAACTTTTTATGTTACTGTATTTAACAAGTTATTTATGGTATGACTCTATCCCTTATGGTGTAGAAGGTGAAAGTAGGTATTATATTATAATTGGGGTTTTTATTAGTTGAATACTCTCCTTAGTTATATTACCGTTTTTAATTTATTATGATGGTATGTTGTTTTAAGGGTTTGTTATCATTTTGTTTATGATATTTATAGCTTGTGGTTCGTAACTTCTTATAGTATTGTATTTAACAAGTTATTTATGGTATCACTTTATCCCTTATGGTCTAGAAGGTGAAAACTTTCATGTTGACTTTTCTAAAAGGAATAACTTATCAGCAATTAATGCAACAATTTCTATTCCACTCAGATGTTGTTGGATATATTTATGTTTCATCTACCCTCTTTGTGTTGTAGCTTCAAATGTGCTTGCTTAAATTTCACATTGAGAAATCGATTCAAAATGAAGACATTATAAAACAATGGCTAGAAAAATTGACGCACTTACACAATGTGTCCACTTTGTGCTCTGAGCTTCTCCCCGTTATCCATAATTTATGTTATATATACAACCACGCCTTATCGTTATCCATAATTTCTAGTATATATACAACCACGCCTTATCCTTTATTTAACTTCGTTACCAAAGGATTGTGGGTCTGGCCATCATTCCACACTTGTATCTATCGATCAAGCTTACCACGTGGCCATCATTCATAACACAAATATTACGAGATCACACCCCTCTACCGACAAAAGAAAGTACATTTTTAAAATAATATATATCAAATATTTGTTAGAAAATAAATACGAGTCAATAATAAACTTAAAGATATCTCATGATAAAAATACCAGGCATAATAAAAACGAAAGAAATAAAAAAGAACAAAACACTACAAATTTATGTGGAAAATTCAACAATGGACTGGGAAAAACCATGGGGAAATGATCAACAACTTTTATTTATTAGAAAAATACATACATCAAGCTTCAACTCAACTCTTGTTATCCTTTTCCATGTGTGAGAAAGTGTGTGTGTGTGTATATATATATATATATACATCATATGAAGGACATGTAGGATCATTGACACTGGAAGTGATGAGTCATAAATGCGGTCATAAAGGAGAAGGTGGATTGGGCCTTTTCCCTTTTGGAGGGTAGATAAAATGAATACAAAGCCTTATCTCCTTGGCATACAACAACATGAAAGGTACAGTATTAGTAATCCAAGATGAACCAATCTCAATACTAGTAGATATGGATAGTAATTGAATACGAGTAATACAATTGATATAATTACAATAAAGAGCTAATCTAACCTAAGCTAATTGATTATACAATATGCTATGATTACCATTTGTTTCATACTAAGCTATGTTGTTATGTTCATAGAGGCGATTTACCTAATAAACCATATGACTATTATACATACCTTAATAGGGTTACATTACTGGTGTATATCTATCTCTCTTAAGCTTTAAGCTTTACGCTAAGTTCACTATTATGGAAAGATCTATCACCATGGGTTGAATAGAGTGTTTCCTCTTGCTCATTTAGTTTTCATATATGGTCTATCAATATTGCTTCATCTTAGATAGGGATTCAACATAGAAAATAGGTTGATAGTTATGATTACTATGTTTTGTGTTTGATTTAAGAATGACTTATTCATATTCAAAAGAGTGTTCATTACTCTGGATAAGCAGTTCCCTAATTAGAGATACAAACTTCATGTAACTTGTTGTGATAAGTAATGGATACAGTATCATATCACCTTGTTATACTGTGCTTATTGGATTCACATTAGCTATAAGAAATAGGTGTGTTGGTAAAACCCATATACTAGTCTATCACATTAACTACAACTCATACTAATATCATATAGGTATGGTAATTCCATAAATCAGCTTTAATCGATAACAAGGATCACTTGCATAACACTAATACCCTAACCAACTCATTCAATTACAGTGGTTAGGAAATCACAGTCAAACATGATGTTTGTTATAGATATAGTAGTACTCTAATTATTATAACTCTTACCAAGCTCGGATATCATCAAGCTAGTCTCAATACCCTATGGGTACAAGCATGTTATAAGGGTTTGTATACAGTATCTCTAATATTATAAGACTAACTTATACACTATGATATAATTCCATAGTGTTAAAGGTTACTATTACACAATACCAACTTGTATTTAATTTATAACCAATAGCTTAGTGATATCAATAAAGCTGTGATTACTTACTATATTAATGTGATGGGTTGTTTACAATGATGAATTGGTATTAAGCTTATACTAGTATACATAGATATCGAGAACACTAGTGCAATTTACATAGCGTGTTTAAAGTGAGAACAGAGCTAAACGAGTAGTGTTTCATAGTCATTGCTCATTACATTATCTCCATAATTAGGAAACACTTAACATGTCAAAGATGAGTAGTTTTAATACATATGGAAATCATTTTTCATTGTGTACTAAGAGCTTATCTGTTTGAATTTGTTTACATGTATCATAAACATATGCCAATAATTATGGTATTCCTTATGTGTGAAATCACTATGATAGGGTATTGAGACCTAAGTAGTGTAAAATAAGGGTATAGATATGGTGTATAGTATGTAATGACTGGGTTACTCTATCTTAAGTAACAATTATGACCTATATTATGTATATTACATAGATTGCAGAACAAGGTAGTAGTAGTTACGAGCTTATGAATGGTTACAGTACCCATAGGGGCTTCACCCTTTTTACCAATATCTTACCATGTTCATTCATAAAGGGGGTTTTTAAATTGTTAAAAACAAATTCAATATATTGTAGATATTGGGGGGCGGATGCAGGGTATCAATGGATTTATAGGTATTGGGGGGTATAAAACGGGGTATATATATATATATAATTTGAAAGATGTGTTGGGAGGAGGGGTTAAACAACAGAATTTTGGGAGGTATTTATCAACATCTAGTGAAATTAAGGATATTCTTTAATATCCCATGAATGACCCATGGGTTTACCCATTTTTAGGCCCCTTTTTGTAATGTATAAGTAGAAGTCTAGGCTATGTAAGAAGGGACTTTTTTTTAGGACACTTGAGAAGTGGCTTAGTGCTAAGAGTTGATCTGTGTGATATACTTGCAGAGCTGAGTGCAAGTATTGTAAGTGCTGAGTGCACGAATTGTAAGAAGGTTTTATGCTTAGATCTACTTGAGGAAGGAGGATCTAGCGAGCTGCACAGATCTCTTGCCCTGCACGGAGTAGGTTTTGAGGCTCTGTGCTTGTAACCGATTGTCCAACAATAATAGAGAAGAAGAGTCGATGGACATAGCCCCAAGGTGGGGGTGAACCATGTAAATCTGTGTGTCATTCTTCGTGCTATTACTTACATGTGTTTTCCCTCTCTTGCTAAGTGCTATGACATGTTTAGATAGATTTGCTTATACTTTGTGCTTATTAGATGTGTATAGATGTGTATAGATGATAGATTTGATGTGTATGAAGTCGTTAAGTGCTTGGCCTACCAGATTCGGTCTGTTGTATGCTGCTAAGTGGTGAATCATATTAGATCTAAGTATATACTGTAATGCTCTGTGTTATCTGCGGAGTGAGATAAATGTTAATTCTAGGTGAACTATTGATACTAAGTGCTTTGTTAAGTGTGTAATCACAGATCTGTACGCCAGTTAAGGTTGCAGACACCTGAGTCCTACAATCACCCCTGCCTCTACCTCGGCCGAGACTTCATCTACTTCGCAGGTGTTGCCGAAAGGGCTAGTAGTTAGGGTTTTGTTGGTGCGTTGTTATAGCATTGAACCCTGGGTTTGCCCCTGTGCCAACAAATGGTTCCATTGCCGGGACCTAAAACTGTGATTGCTGGGAGCTAAGGAAGAAGAATATTTGTGCAAAGATTCATCCTGAACTTGTGGAAACTCTATGCGTAGATCTGTCGCTCTGATGCACAGTACTCTACTCGACCTATGAAGCTTTATGATGAAGAAAAGAAGCTAGATCCGAAGAAAAGAGGTAAGATCTGTACGCTTTGTGCTTTGATAAATGTAAGAATAGTGAAAGGTTTTAGATCTGGAAGCTTTGTGCTCAATAAGTGGAAATTTTTGTTTCTGAAGCATGAATTTAGGTATGATTGATAGATTTTGTCCTATCTTGAAAACTAGGGCATTGTTAGATGAAAAAACGTTTGATATGAATAGATATGATAAGAATAATGAAAGATATGTTATACCTATGCATATAAAGAATGTTTGGACTAACGAGTGGATGCAGGATTCTAGAAATAATTTTTTGCAGGCTAGCCATTATGATCCTAGCGCGCAGTACAGGAAAAGTTGGGGATCATTGAAGAGAAAGAGAGGATTAACTCTTAGTTATAGTTGCAGAAGACCAGGACATATTACTAAGGAATGCCTTGGAAGAAAACCTAGTTGCCTCTATTGTAAGGCTATGGACCATGAAGTACTGTATTGCCCTAGAATGATTGCTAGAATTGAAGAGCTGAATATGGAGTAAGCAAACCATGAAGGAGATCAAGAGACTAAGATTATAGAGGAACCCTAGAAAGAATCAAAGATTATGTTACTGAAAATGAAAGAAACCCTGAATGAACATAAATATTCCAATTTTTCAGAGAACTTCAAAGAAAAGGAGGAAATTGAAGTAAGAATAGGAAACTTAGACATTGATTGTGCTCTGGACGAGGAAACACAGATGAACATTATGATAGAAAGCACTTGGGAAACCCTAGGAAGGCCTGTTATGGTTCCTTCACTAGGAAAAATAGGGTTGTTTAAAGGAAAAATGGTAACCCTATGTGGCAGGATTACCCAGATAGCTATGAGTACCCTTGGAGCTTCGATAGAGGAATAATTCGAAGTTATTAAATTTATTGAGGACCGTGCCCCATTTCCAGCTTTGTTAGGCAAGATCTGAATTGAAAAAGACCAGATCTGAAGAAAAGAGGAAAAGGAATCCCTAGAACAGAAGAAGCAAGAACTCCTGGAATTTATGACTAGAAGGATCGCCTACTTGATGGAAGAACAAGAGAACAGATCTAAGCTATTGGACACTAGGGACTTGGATGTCAAATCTATAAGAGCATTAGAGGAACCAAAGAAGACTAAAATACCCAATCCATATGTTGAAGGAGTATTACCCTCGGATTTGAAGAAAGAATCTCAGCAATGCGAAGTGACTATGTTGAGAGAAGATAGGAATCGAAATGGTAAAAGACCGACCGAGATGAAGACTACCGGGAAGAAGGCTAGAAAATTAAGAAAGAGGTGAAGGTTGAAAAGTTACAAGAGATACCAGGTGGAACACTGCAGAAGGAAAAATCACAGGAATTGAACTTCACCGAGATATCAGAACAATGACATATGACACTTCGTCCTGGCGAAGCAATCTAGCCGTTGGACCGATATACCCATTCGACTTATGCCCCAAATGGATGGAAAAGCATTCAAGGTTCACCGCCATACCATTGGACCTCACCATAACAAACAGATCTACGATAATGGAAGATTCATACCCATTGAAAGCATATCGTTAACGAATTTCCTATTTAGCTCATCGTGTCGTGCCCAAAGAACACTTTTGCCAACTGAAGGTTTGAAGCCCGCAGAACTAGTGATTGTATACAGTGATCATTGCAAGCAGATTATTTATCCTAGTGTAGTATTTGATATCATCGTTCCCCGATTATCTTTTCCGAGTGCGTATGTCCGACGAGCTCACCGTAGTTGAGGAATTCATCACAGAGGTCCTTCTCGATTTAATGACTGAGAGAGTCATGTCAGAAATAGGAATGTCCATCGAAGTCTAAGCATCATCGACGAGAGGAGTGCAAGCCTCCCCATTGACTGCTCGAGTAGGAACATCTCAAGCCGACGCGAAAAGGAGAACTAAGCATAAAGACAACATAGCCAACGTGAAGTTAGTACCATCCATCCTACCATCTTACATGCCCCCTCTGATCGGTGCGATTAACAGGGACAGTGTCCCTAGAGACTTTGAATAAACCCTAGTCACTGCATATCTACCGAAAGGAGTACACACCTACCGCGCAGATCAAGAGAAGGTTACAACGTTGAAGTTTTGTGACTTCAACCTGGGGGACTGTAAGGTTTATAACATGCTCACCCTGTATAAGTACTTGACATGAAATAAGGGAAAGAATTTGAATATCATCCCTCAGCAATGGACGATGAACCTCGTGCAGTCTACTTTGCTCAACGTTATGAAAATACCACACTTCGGCAGACAATAGGAGGTGAATGCTTATGTAAAATTGCTGCTAGCAAGTTACCACAGAGGATACCTGTGGTTAAACCATCGCATAACTATTGATCCGAAACTGATCAATAGGATCATTGGGCTTGGAATGCAGGGCCTTGATCCCCAGGATTACTACCTTGGAAAGACCACGGACCATGCTCTTTCAAAGAAGATTAAAGAATCTTATGGCAATGTCGAGAAGGGTGCATGACGCTACAAGGTAGCCTCTATCGAAAGTGGTGCAGTGCACCTCGCATGTCAACTAATCGTAGGAAATATGGTACATAAGAATCGACCTACACAAGTATCAGGCTTCGTAGTTGACCTTGTAGGAAAATGCGCAGAGGGACTACAGATGAACTGGGCGAAGTACCTGGTAAACCAGCTAGAGATTGACTATAGAGAAGCCTAGGATCAGGGACATGAGTTCCATTTTAGATGGATTCCAATACTGGTCACTTTTGTTGCATGGGAGCTACCGGAAGGTGCAACCTTCCCGGGCCTCGACCCCTTTGAGCCACTAGCCGCGAAGTTCAGTACATTGTGGTATTCGACTGACATGAACAAGAAATGGAAATTGAATGTCATTTTCCACACATATTATAACCAATTGAAAGTAGCCATAAGGGGTCAACCTTGCATAACCCTGAACACTTTAAAAAGGTTCTTACCTCTGATAAAATTCAAAGCGGACCGCCACTTTATATACCTAACTCCATGCGTTGATGAGCACCAGGAACAACTTCAGTCCTATTATAAGCTGACAGAAGAAGACCTAGAAGAGATCACCAAGGAATGATCGGTGGACCTCCTTATTGTAGCATATCCAACAAACATTTCAGATATCAACAACCCATAAGCTGCATAGGACACACCTCGATCCAGTAAGATAAAGAAGACGAAGAAGCCTAAAGAGGTTCAGGATGTAGATAGCAGATCTGTAAGGGCGGCTTCCATCACACCAGATCAAGGAGGTAATGACGAAGACCTATAGGAAGTTGAACAGAGACCGGAAGACGAAGTCAAATTTATAAGGAAGAGAAAAGGGTTTCCTTCGAAGTCTCCCTCCTAGAAGAAATCAAAAGCAATTGTAAATAAGATGCAAACCACGCTCACTGTGGATGACTTCAGTTTCCTCCTCGCAACTATGACTGAGGCCATATAGGAGATAACAGAAAAGAAGGAAGTGAAGACAGAGCGGATATATAATAGGATTGAAATTGGGCTCCAAGAAGTGCAACAGGCACTCCAGTCTAGCCGCGCAATCTCTACTACGCCTCTGCCAGAAGGAACAACAGAAGTGGGAGAAGAATCAGTTCAACTCTAAAATATTGCTGATACAGTTGAAGTACACCTTCGACACGCACAAGAAGAAAAAGCGCAGGTTACTCAGGCCTTAAAGAAATTACAAGAGGAAATCATAGAACAACATCGAGCCATGCAACAAGAGAAGGATCCCCTCCAAGAAAAATTTGAAAAAGATAGAGCGAAGATCCAAAAGGAGAAAGAGAAACTGCTCGTGAAGCAGATCGGGATGGAAGAAGAATTTAACTGAGCATTCCACTCCATCACTGGCTTAGAACAAAAGAGAGAAGAACCCTTCGAATGTCAAGTGATGAAGCTTGTTGAAGTTATTCAGTGGCTTCACCAAAGGGTCGTGGAATTAGAGCTTCAAACCATACCAAGTACCTCGCAAGAAGTGTGCGAACAATGAGAATTGAATGCTCAGAGCGCAGTCGAGAGGATTAAAACACTTGCTGCAGAATGAAAATAGTTAAGTAGAAGAAGCGCACAGATATATGAACAACTATCCGAAGACCCAGAGTTGAAGAAATTGGAGTCCCAACTCCAGGAAGCAAAGCATCATGCAGATATAGTACAGGCACAACGAAATCTCCTGTCACCCATCGAGAGGATGAAGAGATCCTAGGAACAATGCACTGCCCAACAAATTGTTCTTACCATGCAGAACAGAGTGATGGGAGTCACCCAAAAACTCCAGCCGAGCCAGGAGACGACCTATCTACTATTTGAAGAAATTGAAGGCCAAGGAATAGTACTAGAACAAGTAATTGTTACAGTCAAGAAACAACTGGAAGGACCTATCAACAAAGAGGTTATTAAGGAATTCGATGAGAAAGAAGCAATAGCACAAAGACAAGTCGAAGCAGCTCGAGTCAATCTTGAGACGTTTGAGGCAAATTTACCCAGACCTAAGTGACTCGGGACGAGTCACAGGTGAGTGTTGGAGGCATGTTGTCCCTTGACCAAGTTTTGAGGAACACTTGGTCATATTTGACTATTTTTGGGACTTCGGCACCCTGTCAAAGATGGAGCGCAAGGCGAAGCGAAGATCGTGGAAGCTAGACCCCCTTTTTGGGTATTTTTTGGGTTTTTTGGGATAATGTTACGGGACTGGGATGTCAGCTCATGGGTTTACCCATGTTTAGGCCCCTTTTTGTAATGTATAAGTAGAAGTATAGGCTATGTAAGAAGGGATTTTTTTTTAGGACACTTGAGAAGTGGCTTAGTGGTAAGATATGATCTATGTGATATACTTGCAGAGCTGAGTGAAAGTATTGTAAGTGCTGAGTGCACAGATTATAAGAAGGTTTTATGCTTAGAGCTACTCGGGGAAGGAATATCTAGTGAGCTGCATAGATCTCCTGTCCTGCGCGGAGTAGGTTTTGAGGCTCTGTGCTTGTAACCGATTGGCCAACAATAATAGAGAAGAAGAGTTGGTGGACATAGCCCCAGGGTGGGGGTGAACCATGTAAATCTGTGTGTCATGCTTTGTGCTATTACTTACATGTGTTTTCCCTCTCTTACTAAGTGATATGACATGTTTAGATAGATTTAATTATTCTTTGTTCTTATTGGATGTGTATAGATGATATATTTTATGTGTAAGAAGTTGCTAAGTGCTTGGTATACCAGATCCGGTTTGTTGTATGCTGCTAAGTGTTGAATCATCTTAGATCTAAGTATATACTACAATGCTCTGTGTTATCTGCGGAGTGAGATAAAGGTTAATTCTAGGTGAACTATTGATGATAAGTTCTTTGTTAAGTGTGTAATCATAGATCTGTATCCCAGCTAAGGTTGCAAACACTTGAGTCTTGCAATCACCCCTACCTCTACCTCGGGTGAGATTGCATTTTCTTCACAGGTGTTTCCGAAAGGGCCGATAGTTAGGGTTTTGTTGGTGCGTTGTTGTAGCATTGAACCCTGGGTCTGCCCCTATGCCAACAATAAGTAAGCAAGAGGTGATGGTATAAATGTTTTGTAAACATAATAAAGCTTACATACCCCTAGTAATGGAATTGGAACAAATTCATGTTATGATTGATTATGGACTATTAGTTATGGAACATGTGATAACCTTATTCTGGTACCAAATCTGGTCATTGCTTACAAGTTTCATAAGATATTAGTACTACTTATCCTTTGCTTGTTCTTCATGTATTAGTGTTGGAACCATTATGTTTGATAAGTATGAGTATTCAATGGGGAACAATCCTATGCAAGTGATTAGTACTGGTATGATAGGTAATCATCTTTCTTCCTTTGATTGATTGAAACCAAATCCACTACATATGCCTTAGTTATACTCTATTCATAGACCTAGTCATTAAGCTCAAATACAAGGGATTGGTTCTATCTCCATAATATGTTAGATCATTCACTATGTTGTAATAGTTAGAGATGTATAATCATATCCCTAATAATTGATTCTATAATAACTATTGAACCATATTCTTTCTCTAATATACATGATACTTTACTCTAGTAAATCCAAGCTATGTTTATTTCCCTAATTTGAAGGTTACAATATTCTAGCTTGATTAGCATAAGTATTGAGTATTACTACTAGTGTTGGCAAAAATATATGACATAAAGTGTATGATGTATAGGTAACTTAGTTGTAATATATCCCTAATCTAAGTGAGTATAGAATATATGTACTTTATGTTCATTTCTTACTAAATAGGAGTATCGGTTATCATATTAGTCTGAATGCAATAGTAATGACTATCAATCAAGAGAACTATGCGTTACATTATAACATGAGCAATGGTGAAGAGAGGAGAGAAGCTCGTATAATATGGTGTTAACACTATATGATCTATTATAGATATAACATGTATATTAGCCATAAAATATGTTTGGTTTCTTTGATTTGTGTATAGCTTTACGTATCAATATTTCCATAATTTTCACTATTCTATGGGTAAATCAACTTCCATGGATATTGAACCCTATTCAAAATAGTTCTTACCTATATCTACTTGATCTCTTCTTAGTACTTCCATTATAGATTACTTGTCCTATCGATTCCATTATTTCCATGTTCATTTCACCCATGAATCTCCTCCTAGAACCAATGTAATTATCTGGAGATAGTGGTATAACCATGATGTTCAATAAAGTATGGGATTAATACTACAATCACGATGTTCAATAAGGTATGGTCTTATTAATACAATATAACCACCATATTACCATAATGAATGGCTTTATGTTAGTAAATTTTCATATCTACCTCTAGAGGAATTTTCACCTCGCAATAGATAGGTTTGCATCTTACAAAGACATCCCCACATTGAAGGCCATGATGTGACAAGGGAATATCTTACAACCTAGTTATCTAACCCATGTTGGACATTATGCAACTATCCTATGAAAATAGGTTATTTTAAACTTATGAATCCATGAATCATCTAAGTAAAATAACCCTTTTGGCTCAGCCAGAGAAAGGAGCACAAACTTGATCAATACACAAGTAGATATTCTGCAATTATAAAGATGAAACGATGAAATACACATAATAGATAGAACTAGCACCCTCATGCGGGGATGATGCCTCCCTTACCCTAGATATTTTGGAACCTCCCTTAAGGTGTTAGGGTTGAAATATACAAGGAATGAGTGGATACTATTGTTGATTATGGTGGTGACGACGACTATGAGGACGACGATGATGACAATGATCATGAAGATAACGATGATTATGATATGATGATGGTCATGACAATGGAAATGACGACAATGATGATAATTCTAATGAAGATGATGATGATGATGATGATGATGACTACTAAAATCACGATGATGACGATGATGATGACCATGACAATGACGATGACGACGATGACGATGAATATTATGACCATGAAGATGATGATGATGATAATTTCGATGACAATGATGATGACAATGATGATGATGATGACTTCGACAATGACGATGATGATGAAGATTATGACCATGGTGGTGACAGTGATGATGACGACGACGATTTCGACAATGAGGATGATGACAATAATTATGACAATGATAACCATGACCATGAGGATGATGGTGTTGATTAAAGGTTGGTTGTCATTGATGTCAACCCTTGAAGAAAGCCCCGTAGCACAAAGGTTTGGGTAATGGACCAAATATTGTTTGATGTAAATATGATTCATTATTGTTTTTTCATGGTTGATAAGAAGTAAATATGGATGAACTCCAAAGTGATCCCCTTATGGCGAAATCCCTCACGGGAAGACGCTTTGTGGAGTAAGAGAACCCATGCTTAATTGTGGAATAATGAGATGAAGGATAGTGAATTTTTCAAGGAAACTATCCTAGATGTATAGTTCTTTTCATGCCATTTCTGGTGGTATGTAGAACATCACATAAATCCTCACGGTTAGAGAGTTATGACCATGTGAAGTTGGAGAACCCAAGTTTGGGTAATGGACCCAAGTTTGTTTGATGGATAACCATATGATTTTTTATATATTTGAAGGTAATACTATTATATATGGATATTACATGTCATTCTATTTTTGGTGGTATGTGGAATGTCACATAATGCCTCACGGTTTGAGAGTTATGACCTTACGAAGTTGGAGGAGCCTCATATGTCATCTAGAATCCCCAAAAGGTCAAAGTAGTCAAAGTGGTTTAAGAGATTTTAAAAGGTAAATAATAAAGTGAAGTGATGAGTGTAT
>JZKD02S1791274.1:485430-498445 GCA_000966675.3 Picea glauca | reverse complement strand
AGGTAAATAATAAAGTGAAGTGATGAGTGTATTATAATTCAAAGTGAATACAAAATAAATTATTTCAGTAATAAATTTAATGGAGAAATTAGAAGTGGGTTAACCCTAAAATAAGAAAAGGGGGCCAACTGACCTAGAAGATGTTTTTAAGGAAGCTACTTAGAGAGTATAAATAAGAGGCAACACTCTCTCATTTTAATTACACTTGAGAATATTGAATATATATAGGTGTCTGAGGTAACCAATGATATCTAATCTGAATTTCTGAGGGAAGGTGAAGAAAAGAAGGCCGAAATGCAAGGAAGGATAAATTCTTTTGATGGTGCTTTCTAAGGTATGTTATTTACAGGTCATCTCACCATTTCGCTATAGATTTTTTTCTATAATTATTCAGACTTTGAAATTGATATTCCATTGAGAAAACATACCCAAGTATATGTGGTAAACAATTCATCTTGTGGGTCATTGTATTTTGGGAGTTACACTCCGTGAAAAATAGGGTTTGTGGCTAGTCCTGAAACTAGTCAAAAACAGGTGTTTCGGGTAAAAACGTCATAACTTCTTCCTAACAGATCCAAATTTAGTGAGACCAAATGTGTTGGTTAGGGTGCAATATATAGTATGTTGTGTAACCATTTTGTATTAATTCAACTAATATTTCATGTGAGACATGCTCTACAAGGTTGCTCTCTAAAATAAGCCTTAATTCAATAAGGTATGCCATTTTTGCTATAACTCCTTTTCTGAGAGGTTCCAAGTAGTGACACCAGTTGGAATTGAATAAAACACACTGAATACAATTGTGTATCAGTTTGTAGCCCTCAGGTTGTAGCCCGAGAAACTAGGGGTTTGAAGCCTCCTTCCAGTTGCAGCTGGAAAACAAAGGAAGTTGGTGCTTCCAATGAATGTAATTCTTCAATACATATAAGAAAAAGCATTATGTGGTTTTCTCCCAATTTGGGTTTCCATGTAACACACTGGTGTACTGTGTATGTGTGTGATTGTTTATTTATTACTACTCATTATTGGATAATAATTCTACATTGATATAACATTTGAAGAAAAAGGATTATAATTACACTATTACTAATTTGCCCCCCCTCTCAGTAATCCAACAATTGTTATCAGAGTAGGTTCCTTCAAAAATCAGTTTAACCACTGAAAGGTAGATCATGGAGAGTGTTGGAGATGCCTTTTCCAAGTGGTTGAAATATAATTCTTAAAATCAAAGGTTGGTTTTCAGGCTATCTTTTACTTCATGATCTTTACCCACTGAAAGCCTTAGTATCCCGACATGCGAAGTGGCGATGGCCATTATAGTTCTAAATCACCGTCACTTAACCGTTAAGCAAGTTTATCACTTTTATTACCTCGTGCTATCGCGCTTTTGGAGTTACAAGTCACATGGTTTTCAAACTCTGATATGCGAAGTCGCGAAATGGTTCCAAAAGTTACACTGGTTAGTGTCAAGAGTAAATCCTTTAAACCTTTTTTAAATGTTATCATGCTTTCGTGAGTCGACGATCGCTCCCTCCAAAAGCCGCATCTTCGTGACTCTGATCCACAAAGTTATGATTTCCTTCTTTAGACATGGATTAACTAAAATCTTGGGCAACATCATGGGTAAAAGGCTAAATCGTGCCATCGCGATTTTAGGTATTTTGGACTCTGAGACTAGGAACAAAATCATCCAAGATGGAGAATGCCGAAAAGAGGTTTCAAGGGATGAAAGTACAAAATTGAAGGGACGTAACCAAATTAATTAATTCCTTAAAGGACCTTTAACATACACAGTCTATGGATGAGATTTTTGAATGTTTCCGCATTTCTTTATTATCACAAATCTTTTAAACATTTATGGCATTGATTTGAATCTTGATGAGTTAATGGAAAATAAGATCTCATTTCACGCCTAAATATTTCCATTAAATGGCATGACCGTTCTGTCAGCAAGGACTCACGCAAAGTTGAAAGATCAAAGAAAGGGAGTTTCTTTCATTATTTCAATTTTATTTCTATTTTGCGCTCAAAGCTTTTTCATTAGGATAACTTCTGTCTGTATTTACAATTCTTACTACAGGAGATCTGAGTACAAAGTTCTCTATCATGGCTCCACGAAAAGAATTCAAGGAGGCTGCCAAGAATTCAGGTCAGGGCTCATATGATGTTTCCAATACTTCACCCCAAAGTATTAATACTGTCAAAACCTGGACATTCTTCGACATTCTTCTGTCCGAATCGGTGAATTGTTCAGATGATTCCAATGATAATGAGAAGGATGATTTGGCCACCAAATACAAAATCGTCATTCAAGCAGAGATGCACAAAATAGTGGCAAGGCCATGGCTCCTTCCCTATTATGATATGAACATATGGGCGCTAGACCATGTGGATATCCTGACCAGGACTATTATCAGGGAGTAGAAGGTGACGATTGAGACTTTTAGACCAGAACATTTGCAGGCAATGTATCCGCTGTCACCCACACCAAACTTCGCATACAATGCCAAGTTTATGGAAGGTTTCAAGGGGAAGGAATGTCAGCAATATGGAAGGAACTTGTTCGATCTGATCAAGGATTGGGTTTCGCACCCTGCAAAATTCAGGGCGGATTGTAATAGAATTTATTCAATCTCCTCCTTAGAGCTGCCATTCAGGAATATAACAATGATGGCCTGTAGGTTGTATGGGAGGGAGAACACCACACACTGTTTCCTCCTGTGGGTGCCTCTGATTCATACAGTCACTGAAGGTTTTTCTTTCGACTAGGCCAAACTATTGTCGGATAGTCTAACCAGTCGAATTACCGAATATTGAGCATAGAAGGCGAGTGGGAAAGAAGCTTCATTTTTCATGTCCGCCTACATCATGGAAGTCATTTGTTTCATGATTCCTTTCCCTCTAATGAGATGGAGCTGGAATCCATCTAATGCTGAGCCTATTCATGTCTATCACTCGAAACTTTGGGAGGATAAGGCCAAAGAATTCATATACAAGATTTTCAACTGGTTAATGGTACCGATGCATGTCTCCATCTTCAGTAACCCACCTCCCAGAATTTTAGATAGCATCGCGGCCAACTTGAGTAGTGTGGCTAAATGGTATGTAGAATCAGAGCTTTTATACATCAGGGTTTTTGGCGCCTCTATTCCCCCATATGCTCTACCACTATTCATGCCGTATAAGCTAGTATGTCGCGAAATCGCCAGGCAAACCGTGCTCGGTGGCATAAGCAAAGATATCAAAAGTTTTTCGAAGAAGGTATGGTCGCCCTTCCCCATTCATTTTAATACATATTCTTTATTAGATTTCGGACACGCTAAAGCCAAGGCTACGACCTTGGAGGAATTTAAATTGGTTAACATCGAGTTTAAGAAACATGACCCACATAAGGTTGTGAGTAATCACATGGTGAATTGTGGCCTGAAAAGATACGAACATGAGAATCCGCCTCATGATGACATCTTCTGAGGTGCGATATCCTATGCTGAGGTCCTAAGTCAGATTAAAGCCCTGTCGCCTGGGGATATGGCCGATTTCTTCAAATTTTAGGAACATCAGTGGAGATGCCTTCCCCCATTTTTATAGGGTAAGAACCCACATACTACAGATATACAACAAATGGAAGCCAAGGGCTCAAAATATTCAAGTCCTGACCAGGAGGAAAATCATGAAAAGATAGAGGAAACCCGGAACCCGGAACAAGAAGCCGAGATCCCCAACCTAGAGAAAGGAAGCCCATAAGAGGTTGTTATCCTATAGAAACCATCCAAGGAAATCAATAGTCCCATCGCTTCTATCACTCCCCTACAGTTCATAAAGAAGACCCTCGATGCGAGATGGATTTTCGGCAAAGAACTAACACCCATTATTGTAGAAGAGTTGCCTCCGAATGAATTTTTCTTCAATAAGAAGAGAAAGGTCATCGTGAAGCAAGAAATTTACTAAGAAGTGGGCACAGTAGCCAAGAAATTCAAAATCCTAGCCGATGGGAAAGCCATGAAAAAGGAGGAATTCGCCACTCAAATAGCATGGATGTTGGGGGATTTTGCTACAACCAACCAATATTTCGTCGGATCTCTAAAGGAACAGTTAAAGAGGAAGAACCACTTGATCAATAAATTGGAGGCTAAGCTAGCTACAATAGAGACACATGCCAGAGATTAGGTGAACGCGGGTCTAGATTAAGCTAGAGAAGTCGATCAAAAGGAAATCGAGCAACTCAGATCCGATCTCGAGAAAATACATCAGTCGTCCCAGACCAGCCAAGCACAGGTAAGCCATCAAGAAGAACTGATATGACAGTTATAGGTAAAGTTGAATTATGTCGAGAGCCAGGTTATTGATATCGAGATATTCCAATCCCAAGCCATTGAGATCCGAAAGAGAGTGTCAGTAGCTTAGAAATATTTACTTACTAAAGTGGAAGCCATCCAAAACCATTTCCAGACCATTGACCAAGCGCTGAAAGACATTTCTTTGAGAGAAAGAGAAAATGGGGTGGCTCGGGTCTCTTTCCAAGAGGCTGTTATAGCCACGACGCAAAAAGAAATGGTCAGTAGTTCCAGACTTTCCATCCTAGAGAAAACCAGAGGAAATATATTGTTGAAGGCGTGGGAGCGTAATATATCAGAAAAAAAAGAACGAGCTAAAGAAATTAGAAACTCTTGTGAAGAAACTTTTGGCTTGATAAATGAAAGTTTGTTGGATCTCGATTGGGAAAGAAGTGCTGGGACACTAGGCCAGATTGATATAGCCAAGCACCTCCTCGATATCAAGGAGAATGAGGAAAAAGAGCAGGCTGAAATAACACAGATAAGCCAGATTGATATTGTTCAAGTGGATAAATGGTTAATAAAACCAAGTGTACAAATATGTTCTATCATCACTGAAGACCGATAAGTAGGAGAAAGGTTTCCATAGTTAGCGAAGGATTGTTACACTTTTGAGGCAAACAACCAAACAGAGCCTTCAAAGTTGATAGCCCAATTGATCGAAAAGTGTGTCAATTGCATTGGGCAGGCGAAAGGGCAGGTGTTTGGCGTCAAATGATGACAAGTGTTATTCTATTCTATTTCTGGAGAAGGAAGAGTAAATAAAGGAAGGTGCTCTTCCTGCATGAAGGAGGACAAAGACAAAGAAGTGAAACGCTTAAATTTCCCATTTTGTAATCGAAAAACTTCTAGAACGATTGAAATTAAAATGTTTAGAAGTTTGTATAAATATGCATTTTGAAGTGAGAACAGGGGCTGGATCTTTCTTGGCCGATTGTAATAGAGACTTTTTTTCTTTCGAAAAATAATTCAAAGAAATCCGAAGATTCCTGATTCTGTGAAGACTGAGTTATGAGTTTTGTTTTCTCTGTTATCTTATATTAAATTTCATTTCACATATATATTTATGATGAATGCTTAGCTGTAATTTAATACAACTTCTACTGTGGTGACCAACTATTTAGTCATCTAATCATTTGCAATTTTTCCTCTGTATCGATTATCAACAGGTATAAGACCTGTGAACTTTTTAGATATCTATATTTTATGCTTCGTCATATTTCTTCTTGTCTTTTTCTTCTTCTGTTTACAGGGTGAGATTATCCCTTGATGGGAGCCTTGCATTGTCGACAACTTAATGTTTTCTCACATTTCATACATGATTCTTTAAAAAGTTAACTCAGTTACGGGAGAAGGCCTTTGGTTTGTGTTCTATCTTTAACATCGGATTCGAAAATTCTCTTTTATACGGTCAAAAAATTGAAGTAGCATTTAAAATCTTGAACTTTCTTTTCAATTTATGTTCCTCCATGACTGTGCCCGTTGCAAGACAACCCAACATTGAACCTGGCCTATCGGATCAAAATAGCATCGCTTTAAAACTTTTTGACACCATACTTAAAACTGCCATCACCTGGGTAGAACTCAAATGTTCATGGGCCACAATTGAATGGGATATAAGAATCCAATATTGTTTGGAAGAGAGACAGAGACAACTTAGAAACCAGCCTTAGCTTCCTTTCTCAAAGGTTGATTCTTCCCCTTTTTATCTTTTACTCACTTTCAGATTCCTAGACCCTGTACTTTCTAGCCTTAAGTATAGACTCTGGAACAACAAAGAGTACCAACTCATACAAAAATGGAATACAATAGTTTGATGGACAAAAGGATGTTTTTTGGACCATAAGGATGAAGACATATATACAGGCACAAGGATTTCAAGTTTGGCAATCAATTGTAGATGGATACACAGCACCAACAATTCCACCAACAAATGACAAAGCAGTGAAACTCGGTGAGAATAATTTCAAAGACAAAAATGAACTTTTGAATGGTCTCAGTGATACGGTATTCACCAAAGTTGCACATTTTAAATCTACTAAAGAGATTTAGGACAAGATTTGAAATATTTATGAAGGAGATTCAAAAGTCAAAGCGACAAAGTTTCAAACTTACAGAGGTTAGTTCGAATAACTAAAAATGAAGGAAGATGAAGATATCGAAGCCTACTTCTTACGAGTTGATGAAACAGTGAATGCAATCATAGGATTGGGAGAAGAAATTGAAGAATATGTAATTGTTCAAAAGGTACTAAGATCTCTTCCTATGAGATTCAACCCTATCATACCAGCACTAGAAGAAAGATCGTATCTAAACTCAATAAGAATGGATGAACTGCATGGAATCTTCACAACATATAAGATGAGAACTGAATAGGAAAATCTAGATGTAAAAGAAGTAGCCTTCAAAGAATCCAAAAAATCAAAGAAAAAGAAAAAGGAACAAGAAGAATAAAGCAGCAACAATGATGTCTAATAAGATGATGAAGAAGTGGCCAACTTCCTCAAAAGAATGAACAAGGGAACCAACGGTAGGTATAGAGGTAAGCTTCCTTTAATTTGTTTTAATTGTGATGGTATTGGTCATTCTGCTAACAAATGTCCTCATAAGAAAAATATAAATGATGAAGGTTACTCGAAAGGCAGACAAACATATAAAGGTAAAAGACCTACAAAGAAAATTTTCAAGAAAATTTTTTGCACCAAAGAAGACATCTCATCATCAGATGAAGATGAAGTTAGTGACAGTGAAATGGGGAGAGTTCTATTCATGGCAGTAGAAGAATCTGATAAAGAAGACTCCAAAGAAGAATATGAAGAAGAAATTGAAGAGGCAGAAGTTGACTTCCAAGAAGAATTAATGAGTGCCATAAAAGTTATCAGAAGAGAAAAGAAGAAAAACAAGAAACTAGAAGCAGAACTAGATAAGAAAAAAGACACTCAAGAACTAGAGAAAATGATCACAAAATTGAAGGTTCAAATAGAAGAAGATAAAAGAATTGAAGAAGCACTCAAAGAATAGCTAGAAGGAAATGACAAGATCATTAGAAACCTGGAAGCATAGATTGTCACACTAAGAAAGGATATTCAAAAGAAAAATATGCAGAATAGCTCAAAAGTTCTAGATGACATTATCAGTAGTAAAAAATATCATCTTGACAAGTCTGGACTTGGATACAACCAAACAGAAAAGGGATCAAGCTCCAAAACAATAGAGAAAGAAACAAATCCAAAAATCTATGCAAAAGAAATCAAAGGGGATAAAAACATATACAAGGAATATTACAGAGACACTCCTCCCCTGAGAAGATTCAGATTTCAGAATCAACAACAGATAGACATGCCTCAAGAAGAAGAAGGATTCATAAGAGAGCCTTCTTTCAGAAGATCTTCAACTACCAGGTATCAAACTATATTTGTTTGTTTATGTTATGCATTTAATAATTTTGGACATACAGTTGTAAATTGCAGAGTTAACAACATGAACAATAACAACTTTGAGAGCCATACATAAAGGGGTTATTCAAGAAGACCTAGTGAAACACAAAGACGAAGTTACAACAGGTTTGAATCTTTTAGCACTGAAGTGGAATGTTACAAATGTAAAAATTTTGGACACATGGCCAAAAATTGCAGAATGACAGTCCCTCCTAAAGAACCTCAACAGAGTCACAAACAAGAACCTTAGAAAACGACATGGATAAGAAAGAAAGATCGGTATAGAAATGAAGAATGCATAGTCGCTCTACAAGCTAAACATAAGAAACATGGTTGGTATGTTGAAAATGGATATTCAAAACACATGATAGGTGATAGAGACAAGTTTCTTACATTACGAAAGGAAAGATATGCATCAGTCTCCTTCGAAAATAATGATTCATCTAAAATCATTGGAAAAGACACAGTCTGAATAGGGAACAAGAATGAAAAGGCAGAGAATGTTCTACTAGTAGAAGATATGAAACATAATTTTTTAAGTGTGATTCAAATGTGTGACCAAGGTCATAAAGTTACTTTCAATTCACAAAAGTGTGAGATAATAAAATAAGGTTCAAGAAAATTAGTCACTACAGCTGCAAGAACTTCAAGAAACATATATGTGTTAAGCGAAATTGGAAATGAAAAGTGTTGTCTAGGAAAGGAAGATGAAATTTGGCTATGGAACAGAAGAATCAGTCACATGCATTTTGATAACCTTGTCAAAGTTAGCAAAAGAGAAGAAGTCAGAGAAATTCCCCAGATCACAAAACCAACCAACACTTTATGCAAGCATTGCCAACAAGGAAAGAAAACAAAGACCAGGTTCAAATCAAAGGAATATTCAACAACAAAACCACTAGAAATTGTGCATACTGATCTAGTTGGACCAACTACAAAAAAAGGATTAAAAAGTGAGAGATACTTTATGTTATTAGTTGATGATTATACAAGAATGACTGTAGTTTTCTTTCTCAAGAACAAGTCAAAATCTTTTGAAAACTTCAAGATCTACTAGGAAATGGTTGAAAATGAGATGGATTCAAGAATAAAATGCTTAAGATCGGATAATGGAGGAGAATTCACCTCAAAGGAATTTATGGACTACTACAACAATCATGGAATGAAAAGGAAATTCTCCGTCGCTAGGACACCTCAACAGAATGGAGTTGTTGAAAGAAAGAACAAGACAATACAAGAAATGACTCAAACACTGATAATGGATTCAAAGTTGACAAATATTTTTTAGACACAGGTACTGCATACAACAGTTCACATTCAGAATAGATTAATGCTCAGAAACAACATTGATAAAATTCCCTACGAGCTACAGAAAGGAACATCAACAAATGTGAAGCACTTCAGAGTTTTTGGAAGCAAATGCTACATCAAAAGAGAAGATGGTAGAATGGGAAAGTTTGACTCTCATGTGGACAAAGGAATACTTGTTGGTTATTCAAGTACAAGGAAATTATACAAGTGTTACAATCTAATATTAAACAAATTTGTGGAAAGAATCAACGTAACAATTGATGAAACAGGAAGATCATAATCAAAAGAAGAAGAAAACAAATCAATGGAACAACTTTTCGAAGAAGAAGATGAAAAAGAAGTAGAAGAGGAAGATTAAGATGAAGATGAAGAGAATCTGACAGAAGAAGAAGAGCAAGTTCAACAAGTATCTCCACAGACACCTAGCAAACGATTACAGGAGAATCATCCTTTCGATCAGATTATTGGAAACAAAGATGCAGGAGTTGAGACTAGAAAAAAAATCCATTCAACAGAACAAACACACCTAGCACTCTTTTCTACAATTGAACCAAACTGTTTTGAAGAAGCTAGCAAGGATGAATTTTGGAATAAGGCCATGGATGAATAATTGGATCAAATAGAGAAAAATGAAACTTGGAAATTGGTTCCAAGACCAAAGAATAAGAATGTGATCGACACAAAATGGGTTTTCAGGAATAAATTGATTGAAGATGGATATGTTACAATGAACAAAGCTAGATTGGTATGTAAAGTATATGCACAGATTGAAGGAATCGAATTTGAAGAGACATTTGCCCTAGTTGCCAGAATGGAAGAAATCTATTTTCTTTTCGCTTATGCATGCTCAAAAAATGTTAAAGTATATCAGATGGACGTAAAATCATCTTTTCTGAATGGGGAACTTGAAGAAGAAGTCTACATTGAACAACTAGAAGGATTTCAGTTGCCAGAGAACACAGACTATGTGTGTAAATTAAAGAAGGCCTTGTATGGTCTAAAACAGTCTCCTAGAGTATGGTACTCCAGACTGGATAAGTATCTGCAGTAGGCAGGGTTAAGAAAAGGAAGTGCAAACAACAACCTCTACGTCAAGGTAAGTCAAGGTAATATTTTATTAATTGAATTTTATGTTGATGATATTATTTTTGGTAGTGATGATGATAGGTTAAGCCAGAAATTTTAAAAATACATGCAGAATGAATTTGAAATGTCGTTACTTGGAGAACTATCCTTGTTTCTGGGACTTCAGATACATCAAAGCAACCAAGGAATTTTTATTTCTCAAACCAAGTATATCAGAGAAATTCTAAATAGGTTTGGAATGGAATATTGTAAAGCAGTTATTACTCCCATGCAAACCAGTTGTGACTTGAGAAAAGATGATGATTCGATGTCTACAAATCAGAGGCAATACAGTTCAATGATTGGTAGCCTACTATATGTGACAGCATCCAAACCATATGTAATGTAGGCATTTGGACAGGTGGCACAATTTCAAGCAGCACCAAATGAATCACATGTATTAGCAGTAAAGAGGATTTTCAGATATCTCAAAGGAACAAAAGAGTTTGGGTTATGGTATCCAAAAGGAAAATATCTATCACTTATTGCCTACACAAATGCAGATTGGACAGGTTTTATTGATGACCGACGAAGCACCAGTGGAACAACGTTCTACTTAGGTGAGTGTTTGCTATCATGGCTAAGAAAGAATAAATCATTAGCATCTCTATATACAACTGAGCCAAAGTATATTGCAGCAGAAACATGTTGTAGACAGGTTCTTTGGATGAAACAAACTTTGACAGATATATAGGTTGAGTATGATGAGCCCATTCCAATATATTGTGATAATACAAGTTCCATCAGTATCTCAAAAAACATGGTGATACACTCCAAGAAGAACATTCCAATCAAGTATCACTTTCTATGGGAACATGTTGAAAAAAAGAACATGAGAGTTAAGTATGTGGGAATAAAAGAACAGGTGGCAGACATCTTTACAAAACCACTTCCACGGGAAGCCTTTGAATATCTTTGCCAAAGACTTGGAGTTATTTCTAATCCAAAATGAATGCTTTTTGAATTATTATCTTATATGTCTTAGATGTACACGAGGACACACCATAAGAGGACACTTCAATCAGGGGGAGCATCCCCAGATGGAAAGATACTTTTTCCATTGATGACAAAGGGGGAGAGATTTATCAGATGCAGAGGACAGAGGCATGGTTCTAGGGGGAGAAGATTTATCAGATGCAGAGGATAGAGACAGATTTATCAGATGTAGAGGAAAAAGGCATGGTTCCAAGGGGAGCATGAGTGATATGATTTTAGTATTTCAACAGAGTGTTTCCATCAATGCCAAAGGGGGAGATTGTTGATTAAGGTTGGTTGCCATTGATGTCAACCCTTGAAGAAATCCCCATAGCACAAAGGTTTGGGTAATGCACCTGATATTGTTTGATGTAAATATGACTCATTATTTTTTTGTCATGGTTGATAAGAAGTAAATATGGATGAACTCCAAAGTGGTACCCTTATGGTGAAAGCCCTCATGGGAAGACGCTTTGCATAGTAAGAGAACCCATGCTTAATTGTGGAATAATGAGATGAAGGACAATGAATTCATCAGGTTAACTATCCTATATGGATATTTCTTGCCATGCCATTTCCGGTGGTATGTATAACATCACATAACTCCTCACAGTTAGAGAGTTATGACCATGTGAAGTTGGATAACCCAGGTTTGGGTAATGGACCCAAGTTTGTTTGATGAATAACCATATTATTTTTTCTATATTTGAATGTAATACTATTCTATGTGGATATTATATGTCATTCCATTTCTAGTGGTATGTGGAATGCCACATAAATCCTCACGGTTTGAGAGTTATGGCCTTACAAAGTTGGAGGACCCGCATCTGTCATCTAGAAGCCCCAAAAGGTCAAAGTAGTCAAAGTGGTTTAAGAGATTTTAAAAGGTAAATAATAAAGTGAAGTGATTAGTATATTATAATTCAAAGTGAATACAAAATAAATTATTTCAATAATAAATTTAATGGAGAATTTAGAAGTGGGTTAACCCTAAAATAAAGAAAGTGGGCCAAGTGACCTAGAAGTTGTTTTTAAGAAAGCTAATTGGAGAGTGTAAATAAGAGGCATGGCTCTCTAATTTTAATTACACTTGATCATATTGAATATCTATAGGTGTATGAGGTAATCAATGATATATAAGCCAAATTTCTGAGGGAAGGTGAAGAAAAGAAGGCCAAAATGCACGGAAGGATAAATTATTTTGATGGTGCCTTCTAATGTATGTTATTTACAGGTCATCTCACCATTTTCGCTATAAATTTATTTATATAATGCTTCATACCATGAAATATATATGACATTGAGAAAACATACTCAAGTATCTGTGGTAAAAAATTCATCTTGTGGGTCATTGTATTTTTGGAGTTACATGTCGTGGAAAATAGGGTTTGTGGCTAGTCCTGAAACTAGTAAAAAACAAGTGTTTTGGGAAAAAAAATCATAACATATTCATAACATATCCAACTTTATTGAGAAAAAATGTTTTGGTTAGGGTAAACTATTTAGTATTCTGTGTAATAGTTTCAGATCAATTCAACAAATATTTCGGGCGGGGAACGCTCTACAATGTCACTCTATAGAATAAGCCAGAATTCAACACGGTATGTCATTTTTTCTATAACTTATTTTCTGAGAGGTTCCAAGTAGTGACACCTGGAGGAATTTCATAAAACACACTGAAGAACATTTTTTATCAGTTTCATATATTTATACATTATAGGTTCAAAGTTATGATTACTTCAAGTTAGGGTTGTTGACTAATCCAACACTAGGCATGTGAGACTAAAGAAAAGTTTGATGAAAATGCTAGTCTCTTGTTGTTAAAGTTAAGGA
>JZKD02S1791274.1:457153-467196 GCA_000966675.3 Picea glauca | reverse complement strand
AATGTTAGGCTAGTGATGAAAGTACATGGTTGTTTGTTTGTTTTGAATTGTTTGGTTGGAACAACAAGGAAAAAACCATTGGAAAATGGAGTCACAACTCAGGATGGATCAAAACCAGGTCATAACAGGCTAATATGGTAGGGAAAGGTAAGAAAATCCACTAGATATTCAAGATTTAATGCATGGGAAAGATGGAACAGATTAAGAAATCCAATTAAACATAGAGCAACTAAGAATTCTAAGTTTAATATTCATTGGAAAAACACATAAATTATTCCAAGCAAGTGACAGAGGGTAAATTTAAGCCGATCATGTCCTTTTGTCTCCTTAAAATAATTCATAATGTAGAAAACAATTTTGATAACAGAAAGAACATAATTATAGAGAAAATAAACTTCACCAATGGGGTTGGCCACAAGAATCCTACAATGGTCACACTATATTACTAGAAATATCATCCATGGAGGTTCTGTGAGCTTCCTTATAGAATTATTTTTATCCTTCTAACAGGTCCTAAATGATCAACCCTTCATACTTCAAAATGGGAAGTATTTATAAACTTATTTACAATGATCCTGTCATCAATGACCATGATCAAATTTAGGAAAATCTAAACTAATTAGATTTCAGATCACATTCATAGAGTTTTGTTGAGATTCATTCAGAGATATGACACTATTTTGATGAGATCTGTGGATGATTTGTGCCTTTGAATCCGATTTCTTTTCCATCTATCATTTTGACTCTTTGCCCCCGAAATTTTGCAAAATGGGGTCCAAAGGGGTATTCAAATATCATGATATGAGATAGATGTGTGAAATCCAGGGGATTTTTTTGTATATCAACCTGTTTTGAGTAAAAAAATCTCTCGGTTTTATGAAATTACTCTCCATATGTACAAGATATTCATTTGAAAAACATGTGTAAAACAGGCAGCAAACAAATCCTGAAAACTAGGCGCTAAAGATTCTCTCAACTCTCCCAATCGGTGACACCTGTAGAAAAAATGAAAGAGGTTATTTTTCCTTGGTTCATGCTGAGAAAAAATGTCTTTTGGTTTCTCAAAATTCACCTTGGTAATCCTGGAAATATCCTCGGAAGATAACTGGTCAAAAACATTTTTGGGAGGAGGATAGTAGTTACGTATAGGATGACATGGGGATGAGTATCCAATAGGGAGATGGGGAGTATGGGAGGAAAGGTGGAGGGTAATGGAATTGAAGGGATAAGTGTAAGGTAGTGAGAGGATAATCATATGTGGCGAGGTGACAGACTGGATGTTGGAGGATGAATGGGAGCATGAGTGGAGGTGGCATGTAGGCGAGAGGTGATGGGTGGCGTGTGGTGAGAGGAGATAGGAGCGTAGAGGAGAGAAGTATGAGCAGGAAGGAATGGTGTGTGTTAGAGTGAGTGGAGGATAGGTGTTGGGTAGGGAGAGTGGCGGTATTGGATGAGTGGTTAGGCTGGTTCCCGGAGGGGGCGATAAGGTGGTAAGCTAAATTGAGTTGGGGGGTGGGGTCTAGTAAGATATGGGAGTGACATGTCGCGAGGGGCCCACACTGGGAAACCACTTATACTGGACCTGCCACCCCCACCATTAAGGGAAGAAGGCTTAGGGGGTCCATAATTCATTTTCAAACATTGATTTGGCTGTGCCTTGATCAACTGGTGAGAACTGTGCACCCATTATTCACATAACGAAAAAATGTCACATCTCGACCAAAAATTAGGACAAAATCAAAATGTGGGTCACGCTAGGCTTCCCCTTTCTTTATTTTTCACCAAGGTGTTTTTCCTAAGCTAGAAATGATTAATTTTAACCAATCAAGAGGTATTTTGACTGTGCAGACCCTGTTGATTTTTCTCTTTCTCTTTTCTTTGGGAAATTATTTGCAGAAGGGAATATCATTTACCACATACAACCATTGAAATAATAAATCCCAATCACCATCTGATCCTATGAAATATAGGGTTCTAACAGTGGCTCCACTTGGGGATGGTGCTCTCCTTGTGAGGTGCCAAGAACACCGTAAATGAGGTAGCCTTGCTCATAAACTGATCCAAAACCTGCAACCAGTTCTGTCCAAAATATTTTGTAGGCTAAACTTCAAACATAAATCTGATCTATGTACTGAATCTGAATTGTACCCTGAAATCCAAACTTTACTTTTAAAACTAAAAATTGAAACCAATTTGAGAACGAAACTGAAATGTAATGAAAAAGATTCTTTCCCAACAAGATTATTTGCACACCTACCTACCCTAATCTACTAAAATTACTGCTCCATTAAGTAATGGAAAAATGCCAATTAATCCAATCCAGTAGTTTATCTAATGACTCTTCTCTTTCAATTTTTTTAACCAGTATCAGAAAAAGAAATTGCATGGGCAACAAAGACTGATTTCCAACCCAATCTTCACAACTCAAAGCCTTGAGACTGTGGACAATCACATAAACTTTAGGTATCAATGGTAATTCTGAAAAGAATAGATCCTCCATATATACATCTATAGGATCATGATAAACATGACCTATCTCCTGATATTCAAATTTATCCATTTTAATACCATGACCTGATGATACACATATGACATATGTATCAATATGTGAATTCTGATTTGCCTGTAGATTTTCTAATGAACTTTGAGAAGAAGCTGTTGTTGAATCAAACCATGAAAATGAATATCTAATAATGTCTATATAATAAATGATTTTAAGTCCACAACTGACACATGCAACATGATCTTGACAACACAGGTCATCCAACAGATCAATTATTGGATCCTGAAGAGACTGACATAACTACTGCATTAATTCCAATGCAATTTACTGACTTTATATGTATTTATCCTTCAACATTTGCTCAAGAGTCTCCTTCAAAATTTGAAATGAATTAAAGAATAACGGTACAGAGTTTTATTCCACTGATTCAAATTTTGTTTCGGGATCTGAACTTTCATCTGGAATTTGAAAGTCAAGGGAATTTTTTGGCTGTAATCTTGGATATAAAACATCTTCCATGTCATCAATGACATCCTTAACTAATTCATTAGAAGATTCTACATCTTCACTATTTACAACTTATTTATAATTTTCTCTTAGAAATTTAAATGAAGAGAAACAAAAGGGTAAAGTCTTTTCACTTACTCTGAAATTTTCTGCATTTTGCTCATTGTTGTCATAATTGCTATGCACAGGTTGATGATCATGTTTGAATTTCAACTGATCTTCTTCCCCCCAACAATATGTTGTTGATTGATTTGGAAAATCCATCTTGATGTAATCCTCATCGTATTGATCGTGCTTGGGTTGATCATCCATGAATGAAATTTCATCAAACATACACATCATATCAGATAATGGCTCTTCTACAAGTTGAGTTGGAGTTTCATCTTTGACTACGTTGTGAATTGAATACATGAAAGAATCCTTTTCCAATCCATGATACCAAGGATGAGCTGCAAAGTTTTTGGGAAAAATGACCCTTTCTTTCTCTGTAACCAATGAAACATGATGCCCTTTAACAATAGGTTCATTTCCTATGATGACTTTCTGCACCATTTCTTTCATTGTGCTAGTCAGAATGTCCAGTTTAGCTTCTAAATATTTCAGCTACTCCTTTTCTATTTTATTCCTTTCTTCTTCCTTGATCTTTGACCTTTTGATCAACAAATTAGCGTCCACACTAATTGCACTGTCTTGCATCTCCTTGATTGTAGTAGTGTTCCTTTCTCTCAACTGAAATGCCATCTCTGAATCAAAGGCATCTAGGTAATGTAAGAGAGATAAACCAAGAGGTGGTCTTATATCAACAGGAATGGAATTGTAAACTTAATTGAATCTGGCTGAAAAGTGTTGCACTGTCTCTCCTGGTTGTCTTTTCAAATGATAATACTCCTCTAAAATGAGAAAATGATTTCTCTTGATCTCCCATTTATCAAGTAATATTTTAAAAAACTGTTGAATATTGGGAATGCTTGCAGCTGACAAAATATTGAACCATTCCTTAGCTCTACCTTGCAAAGATAAAGCAAAAATACTAATGCAGACATCATCTTCCTCAACCTAGAAAAGGTCGAGATAATTTTCAAAACATTGTATGTGTTTTTCAGATGTGATATTACCATGTTCTCCATCAAACCTGGGAAGATGTTTGTAATAATTGTAATACAAGAGGCTTGTATCTATATGGAATATATATAGGTGCAAGAGTATGTACAAATATTGTAAAACTTAGCTTGATCTCTTGAGGCTCCTCAGATTGAATTTGGTCAACATGAGTTTCAATAATATGATCTTGGACAAGTTCACAAAAAGGGATGAAATAATTAAAAATAAAACCAATTATGTCTTGGGTACAATTCCAACTTGCATACCTGATCTTTTCAGATTGTCTTGTCGTGTTTCAAGTTCTTCCTCCAATGGAGTCTTTGAAATTGATTGGATTTGATTGGAGTCACCAAGTGGATGATTCAACCTTCTTGTGTCTGATCATTGTCCACCATCAGTAATCAGATCTGGAACTTGATACACCTTTCTGAGGAACATTCCCCAGTATGGTCGCCACTATGTTATCACTCTGTAATTTCTCAAACTGAAGAAGAAATGTGCATAGGTAACTACAAAACCACTTTGAAGTCAAGGATCTATCCCTCCAAGACTCAGAGAGGGATATTTCTGTATGATTTAGCTTTGTTTGGATTAGAATATTAGGCTAGTTATGAAAGTACATGGTTGTTTGTTTGTTTTGAATTGTTTGGTTGGAAAAATAAGGGAAAAACCATTGGGAAATGGAGTCACAGATCATAATGGATCAAAACCAGGTCATAACAGGCTAATATGGTAGGGAAAGGTAAGAAAATCCACTGGATATTCAATATTTAATGCATGGGAAAGATGGAACAGATTAAGAAATCCAATTAAACACAAAGCAACTGAGAATTATGAGTTTAATCTTCAGTGGAAAAACACATAAATTATTCCACGCAAGTGTCAGAGGGTAAACTTAAACTGATTCTGTCCTTTTGTCTCCTTAAAATAATTCAGAATGTAGAAAACAATTTTGATAACAGAAAGAACAAAATTACAAAGAAAATAAACTTCACCAATTGGATTGGCCATAAGAATCCTACAATGGTCACACTGTATTACTAGAAATCTCATCCATGGAGGTTCTGCGATCTGCCTTACATAATTAGTTTCATCCTTCTAATAGGTCGTAACTGATCAACCCTTCATACATTGAAATGGGAAGTATTTATAAACTTATTTACAATGATCCTATCATCAATGACCAGGATCGAATTTAGGAAAATATAAACTAATTAGATTTCATATTACAATCATAGATTTTTGTTGAGATTCATTCAAAGATATGGAACTGTTTTTATGGGATTTGTGGATGATATGTGCCTTCGAATCTTATTTCTTTTCCATCTGTCATTTTGACTCTTTGCCCCCAAAATTCTTCAAAATGGGGTCCAAAGGGGTATTCTAATATCACAATATGAGATAGTTGTGTAAAATCAATGGGAGGTTTTTGTATGAAAACATGTTCTGAGTAAAAACTCTCTCAATTTTATGAAATTCCTCTCCATCTATCTGGGATCTTCATTTGAAAAAGATGTGTAAAACATGCAGAAAATAAATCCTGAAAATAGGCCCCAAAGATGCTCTCGACTCTCCCAATCGGTGACACCTGTAGAAAAACTGAAAGAGGTTATTTTTCCTTGGTTCATGCTGAAAAACAACCTCTTTTGGTTTCTCAAAATTCACCTTAGTAATACTGAAAATCTCACCAGAAGATGACTGATCAAAAAAAATTTTTGGAGGAGGATAGTGGTTACGTATAGGATGACATGGTGATGAGTATGCAATAGGGATATGGGGAGTATGGGCGGAAAGGTGGATGGTAACATAATTGAAGGGACAGGTGTCAGGTAATAAGAGGATAATCATATGCGGGGAGGTGACAGACTCAAGGTTGGAGGATGAATGGGAGCATGAGTGGAGGTGACATGTAGGTGGGAGGTGACGGATGGCGTGTGGTGAGAGGAGAGAAGAGCATATAGGAGAGAAGTATGATTAGGCGGGAATGGTGTGAGGTAGTGTGAGTGGAGGAAAAGTGTCGGGTAGGGAGAGTGGCGATATTGAATGAGTGGTTAGGCGAGTTTCCGGAGGGGGGGCGTAGGTGGTAAGCGAAATAAAGTGGGGGGGGTGTCTGGTAAGGTATGGGAGTGACGCGTCATGAGGGGCCCACACTAGGAAACCAATTTCTTAGACCCCCCCCGGTCCCCTCACCATTAAAGGAAGAAGGCTCAAGGGGGTCCAGAATTCACTGTCGACCATTGATTTGGGCACGCCTTGGTCGACTGTTGAGAACTATGCACCCATTAACCGTATAACAAAAAAAGGTCACATCCTGACCAAAAATTAGGATAAAATCAAAATGTGGGTCGATCTAGGATTCCCATTTCTTTATTTTTCCTAAGCTATAAATGATCAATTTCAACCAATCAAGAAGTATTTTGACTGTGGAGACTCTGCTGATTTTCCTCTTTCTCTTTTATTTGGGAAATTATTTGTAGAAGGGAATATCATTTACCACATACAATCATTGAAATAATAAATCCCAATCACCATTTTATCCTATTAAATATATGGTTCTAACACCTAGAAGCAAACCCTCTTTTATGAGGGAAATGTATTGCGAATATTGTATTTTGAGTGAGGAGACTGTGAGAGAAAGAAGATGAATTTACAACGGGTGTGTTGTAGGTTGTATCCCTTCATTTGCTGGACAATAATAAAGGAAGGACCTGGAAATTTCTCTAGTGGATGTAGCCCACACTGGGTGAACCATGTATATCCGTGTCTCTATTATATTGTGCATCTTCTATGTTTTATTTCCACATTTGTTTTATTTTATTGCTCCATGATGCTATTTTTCTAACAATTAGTATGAGAGAGAAAGGTAAATTGTAGGAAAAGAGGTTTCCTAGTTCGAGTGGGAGAAATGGCGAAAGATGGAAAGTTTAGGTTCAAGAAATTTAACGGCCAAAACTATCAGTAATGGAAGATGCAAATGGAATATTATTTATATCAGAAGGATCTATTCCTACAATTTGGTGCAATAAAAAAGAAGTCGATGACCATGAAGGATGAAGAATGGAAGGTTCTTGAAAGAAAGGCACTAGGAATGATATGGTTGATCCTGGAAGTGTCGATGAATTTCAATATTTCGAAAGAAAAGAAAACGAAGGAGTCGATGGATGCATTGGCTAAATTGTATGAAAAACCCTCGGCGTCCAATAAGGTGTTTCTAATGAAGAGATTATTTAATATGGAGATGTTAGAAGGTGGGTCTGTTGCAGATCATTTAAATGAATTTAATACGGTTACTCATCAACTAAGTTCTGTAAAATTGAACTTTGATGATGAGGTTAGGGCTCTTCTAATCTTGTGCTCATTGCCAGAAACCTGGAACGGCTTGGCCATGGTTGTAATTAACTCGGTTTCTAGTTCAAACACTTTAAAATTTGATGATGTTGTTGGTGTTATCCTTAGTGAGGAAATGTGATGGAAAATCACAGGTGAGACATCAGGTAATGTGTTAAACGTGGAGAACAAGGGAAGACAAAATGATAGAGGAAAGGGATTAGGGAGCCACAAGAATTCTACGAAGGGAAGATCCAAATCCATATTTGGAAAGATAGAGTGCTGGAATTGTGGGAAGAAATGGAATATGAAGAAAGACTACATAGCTCCAAAGAAACAAAGATATGGACAACACGAGAAAAATTAGGAAGCAAATGTAACAGGTGATGTGTTACGAGATTCTTTGATTCTTTCTATAGATAATATTTCTGAGTATTGGGTAGTATATTCAGGGGATTCATTTCATGCCACACCCCATAGGAAACATTTTCTATATTGTGTTCAAGGTGATTTTGGACAGGTTCATTTGGGTGATGATGCACCATGCAAAATTGTTGGAATGGGAAAGGTAAAAATAAAGAAAACCAACTGAAACCAATGGTTGTTGAAAGACGTAAGACATGTTCCAGATCTAAGGAAAAAGATAATTTCAATAGGGAAGTTGGAAAGTGAAGTTTGCACATCCATATTTACAGATAAGGTGTGGAAGGTCACCAAAGGATCATTGGTGATAGCAAAAGGAGAGAAGTTAGGTACATTGTATTTATGTACTGGTAATACTGACTCTTCTATCTCTTTAGCTTCTAAAGGAGTGGATACAACACTGTGGCATCATAGGATTGGACACATGAATGAGAAGGGGATGAAGATACTTCACAAAATAAATTTGTTTCCAGATCTTAAACAAATTGATTTGGATTTATGTGAGCATTGCGTTTATGGAAAATAGAAGAGAGTCATATTTCTCAAAGTCGGAAAAGAAAAGAAGAGTGAAAGGTTAGAGCTTGTGCATACAGATGTATGGGGACCAACTTATGTATCATCTCTTGGTGGCTCTCATTATTACATTAATTTTATTGATGATGCAACTAGAAAAACTTGGGTTTATTGCATTTGACAAAAATCTAATGTTTTTTATGCTTTTAAGAAATGGAAAGCTTTGGTTGAGAATGAGATTGGAAAAAGGTTGAAGTGTCTCAGATCAGAAAATGGAGGTGAATATTGAAGTAAGGAGTTTGATTATTACCATTCATACCATGGGATTCATAGAGAGAATATAGTTCCAGTAACACCACAAGAAAATGGTGCGTCAGAAAGGATGAATAGGACAATCATGGAGCATGCAAGGAGTATGAGATTGTATGCTAGTTTTCCCTCACAGTTCTAGGAAGATGTTGCAGATAATGTTGTTTAATTAATAAACATAGGACCTTCAAGCTATTTGTATGGTAGAATTCCAAAGGAGGAATGGACAGGTAAAAAGGTAAACTGTTCTTTTTTGAAGACTTTCGGTTGTGATTCATCTGTCCATTGATAAAAAAAATAGAACAAAGCTTGAGGAAAAATACAAGAAGTGTACCTTTATTGGATACAGTGTTAATGATTTTGGTTATCGATTATGAGATTCTGAAAATAAAAAAATCATTAGGAGTAGAGATGTCATATTCAATGAGAAGGTCATGTACAAAGGCTAGTTACAGGGAAAGAAACAGGAAAAAAAACTAGAATATAGAGTACTTGATGAGATCACTGAAAAATAAATTCCAAAGGTACCAGAAATTAAAAATGTACAACAACATGATCAACATGTACCTCAAACTCCTACAAGTGTTTTAGAATATATATCAGGTTAAGTAGACCCCCTGGATGATAACCTCCTTCATTGTATTATTTATTGTTGATTCATTCTGGTGAATCATAATGTTATGAAGAGGAAATGCAGGTAGACACCAAAACCAAGCGGGAGAAATGCATGCAAGAGGAAATGGATTCCTTGGTAAATAGGGAGACTTGGCACTTGGTTCAGTTTCTTGCAGGAAAAAGAGCATTGCAGAATAAATGGGCTTACAAGTTGAATGAATAATATGGAGGAAAACAATGGTACAAGGATAGGCTTGTTGTAAATAGGTTTGCACAAAAGAAAGGTATAGATTCTAATGAAATATTTTCTCATGTTGTTAAAATGACATCAATTAGAACTATTTTAAGTCTTGTGGAAGTATAATATTTTCATCTTGGACAGTTGGATGTAAAAAAAACTTTTCTCCATGGATATTTGGAGGAAGAGATTTATATGTAGTAGCCACAAGGGAATGAGGTCAAAGGGAAGGAGAATTTGGTATACAGGTTGAAGAAGATCTTGTATGGCCTAAAGAAATCTCCAAGGTAGTGGTATTTGAAGTTTGACAGGTTTATGACATAACATGGTTATAGTAGATGGCATTCTGATCACTGTATTTATTTTAAAAAGCTAGAAAATGTAAGCTATGTTATCTTTCTATTGTATGTAGATGACATGGTTGTTGCAGGGTCTAATATGCAGGATATAAATTTTTTCAAGAAGAAATTAGCTAATTCATTTGCGACGAAGGATTTGGGTGCTTCA
>JZKD02S1791274.1:438642-457143 GCA_000966675.3 Picea glauca | reverse complement strand
TGTCTGACGGTAAAATTGTATATATATATATATATATATATATATGTTTGTGTGTGTGTTTATAAACAATTTTGTATTATAAATAAGTGAGAAGATGATGGGGATGGGGAAGAGCAAGTAAGGAATGGCCAATTATGAAAAGAGATTGGACGGGTTTCAAAATAGGGTTATAGGGGATTGTGAGGAGAGGTGAGGGCCCGACGGTCAAATTTCATGTCTCAAAAATTTTGATTGAAAAAGGCATAAAAGGGAAAAGTGCATGATGGGGCAGTCCAACGAACGGTTTGTATATTTGCAGAATTCTGAGTGTTTTTTGTAGGTCGTGGAAAAATGGAAGGGAATTTTTTAGCCCGCCTATCCGGGAACCCACAATCGAAAAAGTGGCTAAATATGGAATAGGGAAATGGTCAGTTGGACTTGTTTTCCCTAATATATTGAAATTTTCAATAGATATCCCATTACCTAGAAAGATCTTTTCTGCGTGTATATCGTGGAATTCTGGGTGTTGTTTACAGGTCGCGAAACAATGCAAGGGAATCTTGAACCCTCCTGTCTAAGAAACTGAAAGTGAAAAAGTAGGTAAGTATTTGTAATAGATATCCCATTACTTAGAAGGATGTTTTCTACATGTCTTTGTACAAGTTGTGTTAGAAAAAATATTATAAATGTCTCCTCGAGGCATGGTGAGTTGTTAGCATTAAACCTCATTTATTGCATATGTGGAAAGAAGTGCAAAGGACATGGGCACAACAAACAACAATTAGGAATTGGATATTTCGTGAACCCGCCAACTTGATGATTAGTGAAAGAAATTATGAGAAATGGTGAAGTATGGAAAGTGAATGGACGAGCTTAAAAATGGGGTGACAATAGTTCCACAGGAGACGTGAGAACCCGACGGTCAAATTGTATGTCTTAGAACTTTTGAGTGAAAAATGTGTACCACAAAAGAGGGGATGATTGGAAGATCGTGTAACATGGAAGACGATATAATGTGAGATTCTGGTTGTAAATTTGTATATCACGTAAGTGAGAGTGTTGTTTGCAGGTCACAAAACAATAGAAGTTCAATCTATAGCCTACCTACCTAGGAATATACGATCGAAGAAGTGGCTAGGTATGAAATGGGGAAGTGGTTGGTCGGAGTCATGATATAAAAGCACGAGTGAAAATGTAAACCTGCTTTTCTGCCAACCCGCGTAGCTAGAAATTTTAGGAAAAACAACTAAGTAATGAGAAAAATAAAGTACTGGGAAAAGAGAAACGAGAATTTGGTTAAGTATAGAAGACGAAAAAGAAGGGATAATATATTCACATCTGTAATAGATATCCCATTTCCTGGAAATATATTTTCTTCATGTTTCTGGAGAAGTTATATACTTATTGCATATACTTGGAAAGAGTGTGAAGGTGGCAGGCAAAAAAAATAATGACTAGGAATTGGAAATTGCCTGAACCCTCCAACCCAGCGTTCCACGAAAGAGATTGCAAGAAATGTCCATGTGGAAAGCGGTCAAACGAGCTTCAAAATAGGCTAACAAGGGTTCCCAAGGAGACATGAGGCCCCGATGGTCAAATTGTATGTATGAGAACTTTTGAGTGCAAATTATGTGACACGGAAGAGGGGCTAATGTAGCAGTCTGGAAGTCAATTTTTAAAGCACAGAAGCCGGGGGGATTTTTGGAGCTCAAGGAACACTGGAAGTGCAGTCCTCCTGTAAGAAAACCCACGAGCAAAAAAGTCGGGTAAGTATGGAATTGGAGGCGCGAAAGAGATTCCAAGAAATGGAAAAATATAGAAAGCGGACGCACGAGCTTCAAAATGGGGTGAGAGTACTTCTCCAGGAGACGTGAGGACCCAAAGGTCAAATTGCAGGTCTCAAAACTTTTGAGTGAAGACTGTGTATCATATAAGAGGGTATGATTTGGGAGTGCGCTAGTAAATTTGTATATCGCGGAGGTCTAGGTGTTGTTTGCAGGTCACAAAACAATGGAAGTGAAATATAGTGCTCGCTTGCCCTTAAATCTATGATCTGAAAAGTGGTTGGGCATGGAATGGGTAGCGGTCAGTCAGAGTCACGATATAAAAACACAAGCGCAAATGTGAACCCATGAGTCTGCCAACGCGTACATTGAGACATTTTTGGGAAAATGACTAAGTAACCACAAAGATAAAGTAGAGGGGAAAAAGAAATGAGAATTTGGTTAAGTATAGAAGAGGGAAAAGAAGGTCCAATATATTCAAATCTGCAACAGATATTCCATTTCCTGGAAAGACATTTTTTGTATGTTTCTAGAGAAGTTGTATACTTATTTCATATACTTGGAAAGAAGTNTGTTGTGCCTTTTACTGCTTTCCTTTCTACTGATTCCAATTGTATATGCACTACTATGTATCTTCTATAACCCATGTTATTTGTACCTTCTAAGTATCCATCTATGTTCATATGTTGTAAACTATCCATAACTTTGTTACTCAATTGTCCAAAATTTTGACCGATCTATCACTCTGTACTTATTCTATATGAATTCTCTGAATCTGTCTTTGCAAACACTTCAAACTTCTTGAAGTATGGTTCTTTAATCTGTAATAGACACTGCACTGACTCCTCCTGTTCAATATTCATATTTACTGGGAGTCTCCAAGCCATATGGATGACAAAAATACCCACTCTGATCCAAAATCATCTTCCTTTTCGTCTGTAGACTTGTCATTTTTCCAAACTATGACTTATTTATTTCTTCCTTTGGATTGATCGTGCAATACTATTCTTCAAAGTGCAATATCTTGGGCTTGTTCTTTATTCACTTTCTCTTATTTTCTTTCTCTCACTACTGTCAATTCTGTGATCTCTGGGACTTGGTATCTATTCACTTGTTCTTTGTTTTTCATTTATTCTCCAAACCTTCATGTATATGACATCTTACTTTTTCCCTATAGATTCTTCTTGATCTCTCAATATTTCCAATCCTGAGAGTATGACTTATGGATTTCCTTCATTCATTTGTTCATCTTTTACATGTTCTTGTTTTCTTATCCATACTTCCTAATATCTGATAGCAGTGTTCTCTTTCATAGAAGTATCCATCATGCTTTTACACTCACAAGATATGTGTCCATAATTATAGAATTTGTAACATTCGATGTTATGTGGGGCCACATAAGCATTTCTTGCTTGAGAATTTCTTCCATAAGCCCCGCAATATGCAACTTTATGTCCAAAGTTAGTACAATAAAAAATGACCATAAAATAAATTTACATACCTAGGAGTGAATGGTTTTCTTTGTGGTGTACTCCTTATGAATTTATTCCTTGGTTGATCATGATTGAAGCTTGTTTGTGGCTTTAAAGTGGAGGGTCTTCTTCAAGACGTATCTTTATCATTTTATTTTGATTTTGGTTAACCATGACTCGTTCGTTTCAATACTTCTATGTAACTTTTACTCTTTTCTTCATTCTTGTTTTATGGAAACCTAGAGTTCTTATGTTCAACATTCTCTATTGATCATGTGGATGTCTCTATCTCTTCAAAGTTCTTGTGGAGCTTGAATATTTTAACTCTCAAAGTTCTTGTGGATCGGTGTATCCTATAATAATTGATTTCCAAACAGCATATCCCTATGCCTGTGAAAATAATTTCATTCTTCAACTCCATATATCATAGCACAGACCATTCTGACTATTGAACATCGATGCTCCATTCTCAATGCAATCCATCATCTTCCTTCCGGTGGTTAAATTTTTCTTGAAGGAACCTGCTATGATACAAATTGTCAGAATACTAAGAGGGGGGTTGAATCAGTATGAGCACTTTTACCACATTTAACCACAATATATAAACGTCAACTTAGTCAAAAATATATTATCAGTATATAATCAATATATCAGCATTGTATCATGAGAATATAAACATAAGAAACATCACATGAACTACACAGTACACCAAAATTTACGTGGAAACCCAAACGAGATAAAACCACACAATTCCTTCTTATGTATATCAATAATACATTCATAGGAAGCACCAACTTCCCAATTCTCCAACACCAAATGGAAGGAGGAACAAACCCCCTTATTTACAACCACCAACCTAAAGGAAGATAAAACTCCCTGAATTCTCTAGCTCCAACCAGAAGGATGATACAAGGCATTGATTCTCAAGATCCAACTTGAAGGAAGCTTCAACTCTCTATGTTCTTTGTCACCAATAGGAAGAAGGATACAACCCCCTTTCCTTGCCCCATATTGTTCCCCTGAAATATAAGTGTATACCAACTTTCACTACCACTATCACTATCACTTCCACTGCCACTATCACTTCCACTGTCACTATCACTTTCACTGCCACTGCCACTATCATTGTCGCTGTCACTGTACCAAGGAAACCTCTCAACTAGATGTCCCACATCACCAACACATTCCTATATTAAGCATGTACCAAAATCACCAACATACCATCACAAGATATGTGTCTCAATTATGTACCAAAGCATGTACCAAACCATCAACATGTATCATACGAAGAATAAATTGTGTACCACAACCTATACCACAACATGTATGTAACAACACTAAGTATTTAATCAATTTTCATGGTTTAATTAAATATAAATGAATTATATATGTGTGTTTATATTTATGTAATGTGTATTGAGTATGTGTATTAAGTTTGTGGTATTTGGACTATACAATATTCAGTTTAAATATTTTTGTTGTGAGATGGAAGAAATAGAAAACAATTAACCACATTCAAAAAACTAGCTGAGATGAATTCTGATTGGGTTAAGAAGATATAGCAATACTTAAATTTCTTGAATCTAAAGAATCAATATCAAGTGAATTCCAGACCATTAGATTTCCAATTTGAGAATATAAAGGTTGCAGATGAAATGAGAAAAGAAAACAGGAAATACATACATGAGAGGGAAAAACACACTTCATATCACCACCACAAGAATCTCTGGTATGAATAGCACTATACTTATGCACTAATATTTCATTAAACTTTAGAAAAATTACAAAATGTTCAAAGAAATATTCTCTAAGTTTTTGCCAACTCCTTTAGTCAATAAAAATTAAAAATATATACAGAAAAGAATCTTCCCCAAGTTGATGAGGTCGAGCTCAACACCTTCCCAAAGTTGGATCTGGTAACAAAATCATAGCAACACGTTTAGAACTGTCTGCTAGGAAATAGGAATCAATTTTCTTGAAAATAGGGGTAAAAGATAACATCATATATCTTTAATCATGATAGGTGTTACAAAAATGAGAAAGGTTTTGTATATGAACCCATTATTGAGAAAAAAATCTTTCATTTTTTAAATATTCCTTTCCAGTATCTCAGGATCTGTTCCCAAAGCTAATGACTAAAACAGGAAATCATTAAATGTTTAAATCTGAAAAACAAGATGTAAAGATCCATTCGAATCTTCCAAACCATGACACCTGTGATGAAACTGGGAGAGGTTTTTGTGAATGGGCTCATTCTTGACAAAATCATATTTCATTTTTAAAATAATTATTTCCATGTGGTGAGAAACTGAGTTTGAAGTTGATTGCAAAAAAAATCATTTAGTGAACTTGTGGAGTGAACTTGCACAATGAGTTTCCTTTTGACATTTTCTTCTATTATTTGGCTTTGATTGATGGTTGAAGGTCACTGATTGATATTTTGACACTTGAGATGATGATAAGAATCCCTGGGACCACTTCATTACCCTTTCAAATACCATTTTCTTCAACATCCTAATATATGTCAAATACTCGATTCAAACTTTGACCCTTGAGAAAATTATAGGACACTAACATTGGATCCAATGGGGATGTTGTCCTCCCTGTGAGTAAACAAAGAACTCGCTGACCAGGTACCTTCATCCATTGGGCTATTCCCAACCTTGAAACTTACTTGTGTCCTTCTCCAACTCAAATCAAACCCAATTTGAAAACCAAAAAAGTACACTGAAACTATGCACACATTTAGATCCATACTGCTAGAATCCAAATCGAAACAAATGCTTTCCAACCAATATTATTAGCAGAACATTCCTACTCTAATCATCTGAGGAAACTGCTGAATTCAAGTGATCTCATATTTATAATGTAACCAATCAAACAAATGGCTACTTGAGTGCCATTTTCTTTGATTCTCTCCAAAACGAAAGAAAAGCTTAAAATATGGAAACTCAATATGAAATCTAAATTCACCTTCAAATTTTAAGAACTCTACAAAATTCAACTTACATAATGATTCCAACAAAACTGCAAAAGAATCTTCAAAAGCATGATACACTACCATGTCTTGAAGGTCATAAAAAAGACAAGAATTCCTTTCATTTACAACTTCTAATTGTTCTATGTCATCCAACACAAGACCCTCTTCGAAATGAAAGATAACAATCTGTTCATCAAGATTATCATTCTCATCAGAGAAAAGAATAATTTGTTCTTGAAAATATTGAATTGAGGAAGCCACATCATCAATTACAAAAATTTCCATAAATGACCCTTCATGGATATCGACAGGAGTTTCATCTTGATTTGCAGGAGAACCGAGACAAACATCTTCATGAACATTAGTCTCTTTCCATTGTAACTATGTGATATAAATTTGATAGGATTATGCATTCATTTCCTAAAATTATATTTCATGTGATGGCTTACTGTTTAAAGTTTCTATAGATCCAATTTCATAAATATGATTTTGACCAACCTTTTCTTGAAACAAATATTCATAAAATACATAATATGAAGAAACATATGAATGGTTATCTTCATACTCTCGATCACATGAAGACTGGCAAGGTTGCTAAATTTTTTTCATCAAATTCAAGAGATAGAACATGTCTTTCATCATTAAAATTCTAATGAGTTTCACCTTCAGTCAAAGGGGAAGATAATGTTTGATAAAAATCAACTTTATCTTCGTAACAATTATGCTCTAATTTCTATTCCTGATGTTGAAAAGGATTTTCATATATTGCCTCTAAAATTTCCTCATCCATGAACTCATCATCTTCATAAGCATTCTCCAAGTTTTAAATAAAAATTTCAAAATGATGACAACAATCTTGAACCAATAACAATGATGGATAGGATATTTTATAATTTTCAAAAAATATTGTATGAAAATCTTGTAATGAATAAAGACTTGCAAATGGTAAATTTTTGTACCATTGTTTTTCCTTTCCCTCCAAGGTGACCATGAACATCTTCATCAAGTAGTATTCATGAAATTGAACCTTTAGCTTATGCACATGAATATGAAATTTCACTAAGTGAAGAGCAACATCGTCTTCTTTTCCATCTATGAATCTAGGCATATATGTCTGCCAATATATGCAATGCATTCGATTTGGAAAACTAGGAATGTGAGAGTGATTCAATGGAGCATACCTTGCAGATCTATGATCCATATTGAAGTAGTGGAGTCACCGAGAAATTATTTAGGCTACTAAGTCTTTGGACAATTGAGTCGTCGTGAAAATTATGAACTCTAGATTCTTGAAAATGGAGTCACCAGGTGAATGATGTACAACCTTTCTATGTATGACTACTATTCACCATCAATTCTCAGATCTGAAATTTGTCGTTTATCCCAGGAAAAATTTCATGTTCACTCCCCAACAATGGTGCCAAAAATGTTATCACTTTGTAATTTCCCTTGGTTGTGGGAGGGAAACCAAAGAGGTAACCACATACCACTTTGGCCTTGTAATATCACCTCTCCAAACCAGAGAGGGATCTCTCAATGTAAATTAGGCTTATTGGCTAGATATGAAATAGAAATAAGGGTTGAAGATGTGGTGGTAGAGAAGAGAGAGAAATACATTGGGAATGGATTCAACTTTGAAGCAAATGGAACTATCGATGACTGGTGGTAGAACTATCAAGGAAGAAGAGGATAGATAGGTGCTAATATTTAGGTTTAAATATTGTTGTTGTATGATGGAAGAAAGAGAAAAAAATTAACTGCAATAAGAGCACCAACTAAGATGATTTTTGATTGGGTTAAGAAGAGATAACACTACTTAAATTGCTTGAATCTAAAGCATCAATATCAGATGAATTCCATAGCATTATATTTCCAATTTAAGCATATAAAGGTTGTAGATGAAATAAGAAAATAATACATGAAATACATGCATGAGAGGGAAACACACACTTCATATCACCACCACAAGAGTCTATGGTATGAATAACACTATACTTCTACACTAATATTTCATTAAACTTCATAAAAATTAGAAAATGTTCAAAGAAATCTCCTCCATGTTTTTGCCAACTCCTTTAGTCAATCAAAATTACAAATATATATAAAATACACTTCACCAAGATGAGGATGTCGATATCAACTCCTTACCAAAGTTGGATCTAGTTACAAAATTATAGCAACACGTTTAGAACTGCCTACTAGGAAATATGAATCAATTTTCTGGAAAATAGGGGTCAAAGATTGCTAGAAAAACACGATCACAAAGCAATAAAATAAAACAAATGCAGAAATAAAACACAAAATATACACAATACAATAGAGACACAAATATACATGGTTCACCCATGTGGGCTACGTCCACCAGAGAAATTGCTAGGTCCTTCCTTTATTATTATCCAACAGATGAAGGGATACAACCTACAACACACCCGTTGTAACTTCCTCTTCTTTCTCTCATAGTCTCCTCACTCAAAATACAATATTCACAATAATGCATAGCCGCAATACATTTCCCTCATAAAATAGGGTTTCCTTCTAGGGAAAAAAACCATAACATAACTTATGTCGTCATATCTACAACCTTATAATGAACGATCCATATTTACTATGAAATTACAATATACGTTTACAAGGATTATTTTCCTTCAAGGGCTCGCTTTCCCCTAGAACTCGCAGAGGGGTTAACCCCCCTCGACACTCCCCCGCGTGGAGGATTGTACATTCTTCTGGGGTGTAAAGTCTTCATGGGGTATAAATACGACTGAAAACAAATACCTCTGAATCAGAAAGATAATTAGGCTCTAGAACCAATAATATCCCACTTGGAGACTGATCTCAACAACTCCACCGCTATTGTATATGATGGAATATGATGCTTCTTGGACCTGGAAAATTTATCATCTTCATATTCATTCTTGAAGACCAACTGAAACTGATCAAGAACTCAATTTCTCCCTGGTTACTCCCTTTTTTAACATGTCTATAGGATTTTTTCTAGTGTGTATCTTTTCCAACTTCAAATGTCCATCTTCCAAGATGGATCATATGAAATGGTACCTGAGTTGTATATGCTTAGTCTTCAAATGGAAGGTTGAGTTCTTTGAAATATGAATGGCACTCTCACTATCATAGTACAATAATGTTTTCTCATTCTTCTTTCCCAATTCCTTCATAAACCTTTGTAACTAAATCATCTCTTTACTAGACTCTATAGAAGCAACATACTCTGCCTCTATTGTTGACAGTGCAACAACCTTTTGCAGTTTGGAAATTCAACTTATTTTTGTTCCACCTATAGTAAAAACATACCATGTGGTGCTCCTCCTACTATATTTGTCACCTTCCATATCTGAATTAACATATCCCTATAGAATAGTGTTTGAACCTTCAAAAGATAATGCATGAGTAGTAGTACCTCTAAAATACCTGAGAATCCGCTTTACTTTCTCCCAATGTTCTTTTCTTGGACTGTTCATATACCTGCTCACAACTCCCACTACACGTGCAATATATGTTCTTATGCAAACCATCACATACATCAAGCTTCCAATTGTTGATGAATAAAGGACACTGGACATGTATTCTATCTCCTCATGTGCCTTGGGACACATTTCCTTATTTAATTTGAAATGTATGGCCAAATGTGTACTAATTGGTTTTTCATTCTACATTCTAAACCTCTCCAACACCTTCTCAATGTACTCGCCCTCAGACAATCTCAATTTGCAATTTTTCTTGTCTCTTACTATTCTCATACCAAGGATTTTTTGTGAAGCACCCAAATCCTTCGTCGCAAATGAATTAGCTAATTTCTTCTTGAAAAAATTTATATCCTGCATATTAGACCCTGCAACAACCATGTCATCTACATACAATAGAAAGATANAGGAAGCTTCAACTCCCTATGTTCTTTGTCACCAATAGGAAGAAGGATACAACCCCCTTTCCTTGCCCCATATTTCTTCCCTAAAATATAAGTGTATACCAACTTTCACTACCACAATCACTACCACTATCACTATCACTTCCACTGCCACTATCACTTTCACTGTCACTATCACTTTCACTACCACTGCCACTATCATTGTCGCTGTCACTGTACCAAGGACACCTCTCAACTATATGTACCACATCACCAACACATTCCTATATTAAGCATGTACCAAAATCACCAACATACCATCACAAGATATGTGTCTCAATTATGTACCAAAGCATGTACCAAACCATCAACATGTATCATACGAAGAATAAATTGTGTACCACAACCTATACCACAACATGTATGTAACAACACTAAGTATTTAATCAATTTTCATGGTTTAATTAAATATAAATGAATTATATATGTGTGTTTATATTTATGTAATGTGTATTGAGTATGTATATTAAGTTTGTGGTATTTGGCCTTTACAATATTCAGTTTAAATATTTTTGTTGTGTGATGGAAGAAATAGAAAACAATCAACCACATTCAAAAAACTAGCTGAGATGAATTCTGATTGGGTTAAGAAGAGATAGCAATACTTAAATTTCTTGAATCTAAAGAATCAATATATGATGAATTCTAGACCATTAGATTTCCAATTTGAGAATATAAAGGTTGCAGATGAAATGAGAAAACAAAACAGGAAATACATACATGAGAGGGAAACACACACTTCATATCACCACCACAAGAATATTTGGTATGAATAGCAATGTACTTATGACTAATATTTCATTAAACTTCAGAAAAATTACAAAATGTTCAAAGAAATATTCTCTATGTTTTTGCCAACTCCTTTAGTCAATAAAAATTACAAATATATATAGAAAAGAATATTCCCCAAGTTGATGAGGTCGAGCTCAACACCTTCCCAACATTGGATCTGGTAACAAAATCATAGAAACACGTTTAGAACTGTCTGCTAGGAAATATGAATCAATTTTCTTGAAAATAGGGGTAAAAGATAACATCATATATCTTTAATCATGATATGTGTTAAAAAAATGAGAGAGGTTTTTGTATATGAACCCATTATTGAGAAAAAAATCTTTCATTTTTGAAATATTCCTTTCCAGTATCTCAGGATCTGTTCCCAAAGATAATGACTAAAACAGGAAATCATTAAATGTTTAAATCTGAAAAGCAAGATGTAAAGATCCATTCGAATCTTCCAAACCATGACACCTGTGACGAAACTGGGAGAGGTTTTTGTGAACGGGATCATTCTTGACAAAATCATATTTCATTTTTAAAACAATTATTTCCATGTGGTGAGAAACTGAGTTTGAAGTTGATTGCAAAAAAAATCATTTAGTGAACTTGCGGAGTGAACTTGCACAATGAGTTTCCTTTTGACATTTTCTTCTATTATTTGGCTTTGATTGATGGTTGAAGGTCACTGATTGATATTTTGACACTTGAGATTATGATAAGAATCCCTAGGACCACTTCATTACCCTTTCAAATACCATTTTCTTCAACATCCTAATATGTGTCAAATACTCGATTCAAACTTTGACCCTTGAGCAAATTATAGGACACTAACATTGGCTCCAATGGGGATGTTGTCCTCCCTGTGAGTAAACAAAGAACTTGTTGACCAGGTAAATTCATCCATTGGGATATTCCCAACCTTGAAACTTACTTCTGTCCTTCTCCAACTCAAATCAAACCCAATTTGAAAACCAAAACAGTACACTGAAACTATGCACATATTTAGAACCATACTGCTAGAATCCAAATTGAAACAAATGCTTTCCAACCAATATTATTAGCACAAAATTCCTACTCTAATCATCTGAGGAAACTGTTGAATTCAAGTGATCTCATATTTCTAATGTAACCAGTCAAACAAATGGCTACTTGAGTGGCATTTGCTTTGATTCTCTCCAAAACGAAAGAAAAGCTTAAAATATGGTAACTCAATATGAAATCTAAATCCACCTTCAAATTTTAAGAACTCTACAAAATTCACTTTACATAATGATTCCAACAAAAATGAAAAATAATCTTCAAAAGAATGATACACTACCATGTCTTGAAGGTCATTAAAAAGACAAGCATTCCTTTCATTTACAACTTCTAATTGTTCTATGTCATCCAACACAAGACCCTCTTCGAAATGAAAGAAAACAATCCGTTCATCAAGATTATCATTCTCATCAGAGAAAAGAATAGTTTGTTCTTGAAAATATTGAATTGAGGAAGCCACATCATCAATTACAAAAAATTCCATAAATGACCCTTCATGGATATCAATAGGAGTTTCATCTTGATTTCCAGGAGAACCGAGACAAACATCTTCATGAACATTAGTTTCTTTCCATTGTAACTATGTGATATAAATTTGATAGGATTATGCATTCATTTCCTAAAATTATATTTCATGTGATGGCTTACAGCCTAAAGTTTCTATAGATCCAATTTCATAAATATGATTTTGACCAACCTTTTCTTGAAACAAAGATTCAGAAAATACATAATCTCAAGAAACATATGAATGGTTATCCTCATACTCTCGATCACATGAAGACTGGCAAGGTTGCTAAAAAAATTTCATCAAATTCAAGAGATAGAACATGTCTTTCATCATTAAAATTATAATGAGTTTCACCTTAAGTCAAAGGGGAAGATAATGTTTGATAAAAATCAACTTTATCTTTGTAACAATTATTCTCTAATTTCTATTCCTGATGTTGAAAAGGATTTTCATAAATTGCCTCTAAAATTTCCTCAACCATGAACTCATCATCTTCATAAGCATTCTCCAAGTTTTAAATAAAAATTTCAAAATGATGACAACAATCTTGAACCAATAACAATGATGGATAGGATCTTTTATAATTTTCAAAAAATATTGTATGAAAATGGTAAATTTTAAATGGTAAATTTTTGTACCATTGTTTTTCCTTTCCCTCCAAGGTGACCATGAACATCTTCATCAAGTACTCTTCATGAAATTGAACCTTTAGCTTATGCACATGAATATGAAATTTAACTAAGTGAAGAGCAACATCGTCTTCTTTTCCATCTATGAATCTAGGCATATATGTCTGCCAATCTATGCAATGCATTCGATTTGGAAAAATAGGAATGTGAGAGTGATTCATTGTAGCGTACCTTACAGATCTCTGATCCATATTGAAGTAGTGGAGTCACCAAGAAATTATTTAGGCTACTAAGTCTTTGGACAATTGAGTCGTCGTGAAAATTATGAACTCTAGATTCTTGAAAATGGAGTTGCCAAGTGAATGATGTACAACCTTTCTATGTATGACTACTATTCACCATCAATTCTCAGATCTGAAATTTGTCGTTTATCCAAGGAAAAATTTCATGTTCACTCCCCAGCAACGGTGCCAAAAATGTTATCACTTTGTAATTTCCCTTGGTTGTGGGAGGGAAACCACAGAGGTAACCACATACCACTTTGGCCTTGTAATATCACCTCTCCAAACCAGAGAGGGATCTCTCAATGTAAATTAGGCTTATTGGCCAGATATGAAATAGAAATAAGAGTTGAAGAAGTGGTGGTAGAGAAGAGAGAGAAATCCATTGGGAATGGAGTCAACTTTGAAGCAAATGGAACTATCGATGACTGGTGGTAGAACTATCAAGGAAGAAGAGGATAGATAGGTGCTAATATTTAGGTTTAAATATTGTTGTTGTATGATGGAAGAAAGAGAAAAAAATTAACTGCAATAAGAGCACCAACTAAGATGATTTTTGATTGGGTTAAGAAGAGATAACACTACTTAAATTGCTTGAATCTAAAGCATCAATATCAGATGAATTCCATAGCATTATATTTCCAATTTAAGCATATAAAGGTTGTAGATGAAATAAGAAAATAATACATGAAATACATGCATGAGAGGGAAACACACACTTCATATCACCACCACAAGAGTCTATGGTATGAATAACACTATACTTCTACACTAATATTTCATTAAACTTCATAAAAATTAGAAAATGTTCAAAGAAATCTCCTCCATGTTTTTGCCAACTCCTTTAGTCAATCAAAATTACAAATATATATAAAATACACTTCACCAAGATGAGGATGTCGATATCAACTCCTTACCAAAGTTGGATCTAGTTACAAAATTATAGCAACACGTTTAGAACTGCCTACTAGGAAATATGAATCAATTTTCTGGAAAATAGGGGTCAAAGATTGCTAGAAAAACACGATCACAAAGCAATAAAATAAAACAAATGCAGAAATAAAACACAAAATATACACAATACAATAGAGACACAAATATACATGGTTCACCCATGTGGGCTACGTCCACCAGAGAAATTGCTAGGTCCTTCCTTTATTATTATCCAACAGATGAAGGGATACAACCTACAACACACCCGTTGTAACTTCCTCTTCTTTCTCTCATAGTCTCCTCACTCAAAATACAATATTCACAATAATGCATAGCCGCAATACATTTCCCTCATAAAATAGGGTTTCCTTCTAGGGAAAAAAACCATAACATAACTTATGTCGTCATATCTACAACCTTATAATGAACGATCCATATTTACTATGAAATTACAATATACGTTTACAAGGATTATTTTCCTTCAAGGGCTCGCTTTCCCCTAGAACTCGCAGAGGGGTTAACCCCCCTCGACACTCCCCCGCGTGGAGGATTGTACATTCTTCTGGGGTGTAAAGTCTTCATGGGGTATAAATACGACTGAAAACAAATACCTCTGAATCAGAAAGATAATTAGGCTCTAGAACCAATAATATCCCACTTGGAGACTGATCTCAACAACTCCACCGCTATTGTATATGATGGAATATGATGCTTCTTGGACCTGGAAAATTTATCATCTTCATATTCATTCTTGAAGACCAACTGAAACTGATCAAGAACTCAATTTCTCCCTGGTTACTCCCTTTTTTAACATGTCTATAGGATTTTTTCTAGTGTGTATCTTTTCCAACTTCAAATGTCCATCTTCCAAGATGGATCATATGAAATGGTACCTGAGTTGTATATGCTTAGTCTTCAAATGGAAGGTTGAGTTCTTTGAAATATGAATGGCACTCTCACTATCATAGTACAATAATGTTTTCTCATTCTTCTTTCCCAATTCCTTCATAAACCTTTGTAACTAAATCATCTCTTTACTAGACTCTATAGAAGCAACATACTCTGCCTCTATTGTTGACAGTGCAACAACCTTTTGCAGTTTGGAAATTCAACTTATTTTTGTTCCACCTATAGTAAAAACATACCATGTGGTGCTCCTCCTACTATATTTGTCACCTTCCATATCTGAATTAACATATCCCTATAGAATAGTGTTTGAACCTTCAAAAGATAATGCATGAGTAGTAGTACCTCTAAAATACCTGAGAATCCGCTTTACTTTCTCCCAATGTTCTTTTCTTGGACTGTTCATATACCTGCTCACAACTCCCACTACACGTGCAATATATGTTCTTATGCAAACCATCACATACATCAAGCTTCCAATTGTTGATGAATAAAGGACACTGGACATGTATTCTATCTCCTCATGTGCCTTGGGACACATTTCCTTATTTAATTTGAAATGTATGGCCAAATGTGTACTAATTGGTTTTTCATTCTACATTCTAAACCTCTCCAACACCTTCTCAATGTACTCGCCCTCAGACAATCTCAATTTGCAATTTTTCTTGTCTCTTACTATTCTCATACCAAGGATTTTTTGTGAAGCACCCAAATCCTTCGTCGCAAATGAATTAGCTAATTTCTTCTTGAAAAAATTTATATCCTGCATATTAGACCCTGCAACAACCATGTCATCTACATACAATAGAAAGATAGCATAGCTTACATTTTATAGCTTTTTAAAATAAATACAGTGATCAGAATGCCATCTACTATAACCATGTTATGTCATAAACCTGTCAAACTTCAAATACCACTACCTTGGAGCTTTCTTTAGGCCATACAATATCTTCTTCAACCTGCATACCAAATTCTCCTTCCCTTTGACCTCATTCCCCTGTGGCTACTACATATAAATCTCTTCCTCCAAATATCCATGGAGAAAACTTTTTTTTACATCCAACTGTTCAAGATGAAAATATTCTACTTCCACAAGACTTAAAATAGTCCTAATTGAAGTCATTTTAACAACATGAGAAAAATTTTCATCAAAATCTATACCTTTCTTTTGTGCAAACCTATTTACAACAAGCCTATCCTTGTACCATTGTTTTCCTCCATATTATTCATTCAACTTGTAAACCCATTTATTCTGTAATGCTCTTTTTCCTACAGGAAACTGAACCAAGTGCCAAGTCTCGTTATTTATCAAGGAATCCATTTTCTCTTGCATGCATTTCTCCCACTTCTTTTTGGTGTCTACCTACATTTCCTCTTCATAACATTATGATTCACCAGAATCAATCAACAATAAATAATACAATGAAGGAGATTATCGTCCAGGGGGTCTACTTAACCTGATATATATTCTAAAACACTTGCAGGAGTTTGAGGTACATGTTGATCATGTTGTTGTACATTTTTAATTTCTGGTACCTTTGGAATTTATTTTTCAGTGATCTCATCAAGTACTTTGTATTCTGGTTTTTTTTCCTATTTCTTTCCCTGCAACTGGCCTTTGTACATGACCTTCTCATTGAATATGACATCTCTAATCCTAATGATTTTGTTATTTTCACAATCTCATAAGAGATAACCAAAATCATTAACACCGTATCTAATAAAGATAGACTTCTTGTATTTTTCCTCAATCTTTGTTCTATTTTTTTTTATCAATGGACAAATGATTCACAACCGAAAGTCTTCAAAAAAGAACAGTTTACCTTTTTACCTGTCCATTCCTCCTCTGGAATTCTACCATACAAATAGCTTGAAGTTCCTATGTTTATTAATTAAACAACATTATCTGCAACATCTTCCTAGAACTGTGAGGGAAAACTAACATACAATCTCATACTCCTTGCATGCTCCATGATTGTCCTATTCATACTTTCTGACACACCATTTTTTTGTGGTGTTACTGGAACTGTATTCTCTCTACGAATCCCATGGTATGAATGGTTATAATAAAACTCCTTACTTCAATATTCACCTCCATTGTTTGATCTGAGACACTTCAAGCTTTTTCCCATCTCATTCTCAACCAAAGCTTTCCATTTCTTAAAAGCATAAAAAACATCAGATTTTTGTCAAATGCAATAAACCCAAGTTTTTCTAGTTGCATCATCAATAAAATTAACATAATAATGAGAGCCACCAAGATATGATACATGAGTTGGTCCCCATACATTTGTATGCACCAGCTCTAACCTTTCACTCTTCTTTTCTTTTCCGACTTTGAGAAATATGACTCTTCTATTTTCCATAAACACAATGCTCACAAAAATCCAAATCAATTTGTTTAAGACATGGAAACAAATTTATTTTGTGAAGTATCTTCATCCCCTTCTCATTCATGTGTCCAATCCTATGATGCCACAGTGTTGTATCCACTCCTGTAGAAGCTAAAGAGATAAAAGAGTCAGTATTACCAGTACATAAATACAATGTACCTAACTTCTCTCCTTTTGCTATCACCAATGATCCTTTGGTGACCTTCCACACCTTATCTGTAAATATGGATATGCAAACTTCACTTTCCAACTTCCCTATTGAAATTATATTTTTCCTTAGATCTGGAACATGTCTTACGTCTTTCAAAAACCATTGGTTTCCATTGATTTTCTTTATTTTTACCTTTCCCATTCCAACAATTTTGCATGGTGCATCATCACCCAAATGAACCTGTCCAAAATCACCTTGAACATAATATAGAAAATGTTTCCTATGGGGTGTGGCATGAAATGAATCCCCTGAATATACTACCCAATACTCCAAAATATTATCTACAAAAATAATCAAAGAATCTTGTAACACATCACCTGTTACATTTTCTTCCTGATTTTTCTCATGTTGTCCATATCTTTGTTTCTTTTGAGCTATGCAGTCTATCTTCATATGTCATTTCTTCCCACAATTTTAGCACTCTATATTTCCAAATATGGATTTGTATCTTCCCTTCCTATAATTCTTGTGGCTCCCTAATCCCTTTCCTCTATCATTTTGTCTTCCCCTGTTCTCCACGTTTAACACATTACCTGATGTCTCACCTGTGATTTTCCATCGCATTCCTCACTAAGGATAATACCAACAACATCATCAAATTTTAAAGTGTTTGAACTAGAGACCGAGTTGCTTACAACCATGACCAAGCCGTTCTAGGTTTCTGGCAATGAGCACAAGATTAGAA
>JZKD02S1791274.1:408399-419891 GCA_000966675.3 Picea glauca | reverse complement strand
CATCACTTCACTTTATTATTTACCTTTTAAAATCTCTTAAACCACTTTGACTACTTTGACCTTTTGGGGCTTCTAGATGACATATGAGGGTCCTCCAACTTTGTAAGGCCATAATGCTCAAACCGTGAGGAATTATGTGACATTCCACATACCACCAAAAATGGAAGGACATGTAATATCCATATAGAATAGTATTACCTTCAAATATAGAAAAAATAATATGGTTATCCATCAAACAAACTTGGGTCCATTACCCAAACCTGGGTTATCCAACTTAACATGGTCATAACTCTCTAACCATGAGGGGTTATGTGATGTTCTACATACCACCAGAGATTGCATGACAAGCACTATACATATAGGATAGTTTTCCTGACAAATTCACTATCCTTCATCTCATTATTCCACAATTAAGCATGGGTTCTCTTACTCTGCAAAGCGTCTTCCCATGAGGGATTTCACCATAAGGGGACCACTTTGGAGTTCATCCATATTTACTTCTTATCAACCATGAAAAAACAATAATGAGTCATATTTACATCAAACAATCTTGGGTCCATTACACAAAATTTTGTGCTACAAATCTTTCTTCAAGGGTTGACATCAATGACAACAAGCCTTAATCAACAATATCACCCTTTGGCATTGATGGAAACACTCAAATGAAATAATGAAATCATCACTCATGCTAGAACCATGTCTCTGTCCTCTGCATCTGATAAATTTACCTCTTTCCTCTGCATCTGATAAATCTTCTCCCTCTGGAACCATGCCTCGATCCTCTACATCTAATAAATCTCTCCCCCTTTGTCATCAATGAAAAATGTATTTTTCCATCCGGGTCTACTCCCCCTGACTGAGTTGTCCTCTTATGGTGCTTCCTCGTGTACATCTAAGACATATAAGATAAAAATTAAAAAAAAATTAAAAAAACATTCATTTTGGAGTAGAAATAACTCCAAGTCTTTGGCGAAGATATTCAAAGGCTTCCCGAGGAAGTGGTTTTGTAAAGATGTTTGTCACTTGTTCTTTTGTTCCCACATACTCAACTCTGATGTTCTTTTCTGCAACCTGTTCCCGTAGAAATTGATACTTGATTAGAATGTGCTTCGTCTTGGAGTGCATCACTAGGTTTTTTGAGATACGCATGGAACTTGTATTATCACAATATATATCATCATACTCAACTTGTATATCTGTCAAATTTTGTTTCATCCAAAGAACCTGTGTACAACATGTTGTTGTTGCAATATACTCTTCCTTGGTTGTAGATAGAGATATTGATGATTTATTCTTGCTTAACCATGATACCAAACACTCACCTAAGTAGAACGATGCTCCACTGGTGCTTCGTCGATCATTAATACAACATGTCCAATCTTCATCTGTGTAGGCAATAAGTGATAGATCTTTTCCTTTTGGATACTATATTCCAAACTCTTATGTTCCTTTGAGATATCTAAAGATCCTCTTTACTGCTAATACATGTAATTCCTTTGGTGTTGCTTGAAATCGTGCCACCTATCCAACTGCATGCATTACATTTGGTCTGGATGTTGTCATATATAGTAAGTTTCCAATCATTGACTTGTATTGCCTCTGATCTATAGACTTTGAATCATCATCTTTGCTCAACTTACAATTGGTTTGCATGGGAGTGATAATTGGTTTGCAATCTTCCATTCCGAACCTCTTTAGCATTTCTATGATATACTTGGTTTGAGAAATAAAAATTCATTGGTTGCTTTGACGTATTTGAAGTCCCAGAAAGAAGGATAGTTCTCCAAGTAACGACATTTCAAATTCATTCTGCATGTATTTTGCAAATTTCTGTCTTAACATGTCATCATCACTACCAAAAATAATATTATCAACATAAACTTCAATTAATAAAATATTATCTTGACTTACCTTGATGTAGAGGTTGTTTTATGCACTTCCTTTTATGAACCCTACATGTTGCAGATACTTATCCAGTCTAGAGTACCATGCTCTAGGAGCCTGTTTTAGACCATACAAGGCATTTTTTAATTTACACACATAGTCTATCTTCTCTGACAACTGAAATCCTTCTAGTTGTTCAATGTAGACTTCTTCTTCAAGTTCCCCATTTAGAAAAGTTCATTTTACGTCCATTTGATATACTTTAACATTTTTGGAGCATGTATAAGATAAAATAAAATGGATTGCTTCCATTCTGGCAACTTGGGCAAATGTCTCTTCAAAGTCGATTCCTTCAATCTATGCATATCCTTTAGATACCAAACTAGCTTTGTTCCTTGTAACCCATCCATCTTCATTCAATTTATTCCTGAAAACCCATTTTGTGCCGATCACATTCCTATTCTTTGGTCTTGGAACCAATTCCCAAGTGTCATTTTTCTCTATTTGATCCAATTATTCATTTGTGGCCTTATTCCAAAATTCTTCCTTGTTGGCTTCTTCAAAACAGTTTGATTCAATTGTAGATAAGAGTGCTAGATGTGTTTGTTCTGTTGAACGGATTTTTCTTCTAGTCTCAACTCCTGCATCTTTGTTTCCAATAATCTGATCTAAAGGATGATTCTTTTGTACTTGTTTTCTAGGTGTCTTTGGAGATACTTGCTGAACTTGATCTTCTTCTTCTGTCGGATTCTCTTCATCTTCATCTTCCTCTTCTACTTCTTTTTCATCTTCTTCTTCAAAAAGTTATTCCATTGATTTGTTTTCTTCTTCCTTTGATTCTGGTATGCCTGTTTCATCAATTTTTACGTTGATGATTTCCAAAAAATTGTTTAATCTTAGATTGTAAAACTTGTATGCTTTCCTTGTACTTGAGTAACCAACAAGTATTCATTTTTCCACACGAGAGTCAAACTTTCTCATTCTACCATATTCTCTTTTGATGTAGCATTTGCTTCCAAAAACTCCGAAGTGCTTCACATTTGTTGGTCTTCCTTTCCATAGCTCATAGGGAGTTTTATTAGAGTTGTTTCTGAGCATTACTGTTTTTTGAATGTGAACTGTTGTATGCACTACCTGTGTCCAAAAAATATTTGTCAACTTTAAATCCATTATCATTGTTCGAACCATTTCTTGTACTATCTTGTTATTTCTTTCAACAACTCCATTCTGTTGAGATGTCCTAGCGATGGAGAATTGTCCTTTTATTCCATAATTGTTGCAGTACTCCATAAATTCATTTGAGGTGAATTCTCCTCCATTATCCGATCTTAAGCATTTGATTCTTGAATCCATCTCATTTTCAACCATTTCCTTGTAGATCTTGAAGTTTTCAAAAGCTTCTGAATTGTTCTTGAGAAAGCAAACTGCAGTCATTCTTGTATAATCATCAACTAATAACATAAAGTATCTCTCACCTTTTAAACCTTTTTTTGTAGTTGGTCCAACTAGATCAGTATGCACAATTTCTAGTGGTTTTGTTGTTGAATATTCCTTTGATTTGAACCTGGTCTTTGTTTTCTTTCCTTGTTGGCAGTGCTTGCATAAATTGTTGGTTTGTTTCGTGATCTGGGGCATTTCTCTGACTGCTTCTCTTTTGCTAACTTTGAAAAGGTTATCAAAGTGTATGTGACCCATTCTTCTGTGCCATAGCCAACTTTCATGTTCCTTTCCTAGAAAACACTTTTCATTTCCAATTTTTCTTAACACATATATGTTTCTTGAAGTTCTTGCAGTTGTAGCGACCAATTTCCCTGACCCTTCTTTTATTATCTCACACTTTTGTGAATTGAAAGTAACTTTATGACCTTGGTCACACATTTGACTAACACTTAAAAGATTATGTTTCATATCTTCTACTAGTAGAACATTTTATACCTTTTCATTCTTGTTTCTAATTCAAATTGTGTCTTTTCCAATGATTTTGGCTTAATCATCATTTCTAAAGGAGTTTGATCCATCTCTTTCCTTTCGTAATGTAATAAACTTGTCTCGATCACCTATCATGTGTTTTGAACATCCACTATCAACATACCAACCATATTTCTTATTCTTATATTGTAGAGTCACAGTGCATTCTTCATTGTTATATTGATCTTTCTTTCTTATCCATGTCATTTTCTAGGGTTCTTATTTGTGACTCTATTGAGGTTCTTTAGGAGGGATGATCAAAATCTGCACTAAGGGTCAAATTTTAGCTCAAAAATAAACGTTCTCGGAATTGCCTCAAAACGAACGAGAGAGTAGCCCTCATCATCACGAACCCAACGCAACTCGTTTGGGTTCAAACGGACATCAGGAGCGAGAGATATCACGATCTGTTCGAATAACCAAATAGGTAAAAAAAGGGGATGTTGACTGTGTAGTCTGTACAATCCATACGGATACTGACGTGGCATGACCGTATGCTGACGTGGCAGAGGTCATACGCTGACATGGCAGAGGTGATGTGGCATTTTTGGATTGGCTGATAGTTGGACGAATCATGTTGTGACACGTGGCATGTTTTTGGCAAATTATGAGGTGCCACGTGGCCCAGTCGTGGGCTGCCACGTGGCACCATGGCAATGGTTTGGTTGTTAAAATTTTATGGAGTCTGTGGGGATCGAACCCCGGACCTCCCGCATGGTGGAGAACCTTCACACAACGTGGGCTACCATTATCCCAGGCGTTGGTTCTTGTTATGTATATGGGATTTAATATATTTAAAGTTGCATTGCTTCATGGATGGCGCGGGGGTCCGTGCTGGGGCTTATCCCCAGCCCCAGTCGCATACATTTCTACATATGACCATCGCCCATATACACGGAATGTGCACGCATATTTTAAACAGATTCTATCCCCAGTCACACTCCATTACATATGACCGTGTCCATTTGTGCGTGGGTTTTAAACAAATCCAAAGCCCATGGTTTTATGGGTGTTACCATATGACCTTAATATTGCGCGTGGGGATTTGTTGGTTAGCCCATGGTTTCGAGTGCTTACCCATATGCCCACGAGCTTGGCGGTTAGGGGCTAGCGTGCCCATAACCATCCTACAGTTTGCACCGTTATGCGGTTGCACTCGGTGCTGGGTTAAAGCACGTGTTTTGGAGCATGTTCTTGGTTGAATGTACAGAAGGTGCGTTTCGGCGAATCAGAGACAACAAGCTTGAAGGAAGAGAATGGCAGGAGGCCTATCTTCTTTTTTTTTTGGCCGAATGAGGTGTCGTAAAATCCTAGCTAGGGGTTTTTGGACATTCTGAATCCATTGGCAGTATTTTTACGGCCATTTGAAGACTTCTTTTGCAAGTTTCAAGAAGCTTCAGGGAGCTTGAAGCCCTCATTGATTGAGGACATGTTTTGGTGAGTCCAAGTTTGTTTTATGTGACTGAATAGTCATTTTTGGCTAATTTTTATGCTCTGAACACATTGGGACAGGTTTCAGAGGCTTTTGAGGACTTTTACAGGTGTTTTTACCATAGAGAAGCTCATGGAAGCTTAAGGCCACATGTAGAAGAGGTCATGCCCGGATGAGCCATGATCCGTTTTCAGAGTTTTAATAGTCCTTTTTGGGGTTTTTATGTATTCTGATCCCAATGGTACAGTCTATTTTTCCATTGGAGTTGAGTAGAAGCTTGTAAAAGAATCTTTGACAAATTAATACCAGAGAGCCAAGTCCATTGATGGAGGCTCAAGGAGATGTAACCCGGAGAGGGGTGAACTCCTTTATCATCTTGTTATTGTTGTGAGTTTGATGGTTTATTTGCTGCAATTTATGTTGCTATCTATTTATTTAAAGCACATATTTAACCATTTAAAAGAACATTTTCTCACACATGAACATTTAAAAGAAGAAGCATAAACTTGGCACATAATCTATCTTGCATATTTTAACACATGAAGCAAGGTCCTGTAAAGTTTATTTAATGAAGTAGAGGGTTCTTACGTAGCATAACAAGTCATCCTTCTATTTTCTGATCAGGTGGTATCATAGCATAGTTTGTTTTTCTCATGTGTTTGCCATTGATAGCTTGAGATTTAGCTGTTGGTATTTGTGCAAGTTTTGTGTTGAAGTTTGATATCTTGCAAGGATGGAGGAAGCTTCAAACCTTGATAGTTCTCATACATATTCAAAATCAAAGTTCTTTGACAAAGAGATGTTGAAGGAAATTCTAACCATGAGAGATGTGATGAAATAGATGTGTGAAGATTGAAAGGAGAGCATTGCCCTTGAAGAGCAGTTGATGGCCATGAAGAAGGAGAAAGACCAGCTTCTTGAAAAGTTACATGAGATGGAGATTCTACTCCATGAGGCAAAGGAAACCCTTACCAAGTACATGCATGAACATAAGGTATGCAATGTTATTTTATCTTCAAATTCCTCTCAAGATGAATGTTTTGGTGTTTTTGAAAATCACACAAGAGGAATAGGGTCAAAGTTATTGTTAAAAATGGGTTATGAAGGTAGAGGTTTGGGCAAGCATGCACAAGGCATTGTTGAGCCTATTGTTGTTGAAGAGAGACCCAAGTTTTGTGGTCTTGGATATGAACGAAGAGATGGATCAATTTCCAAAGTTGAGAAGACAAGGGAAAAAGTTCCAAGAACAAATTTTGTTTCAACTTCACCTCCTCAAGAAGGCTATAAAGGTGAAAGTTCAATCCCTCCAACATGCAAGGCTTGTGTTCAAGATGAATGCAAATGCGTGAAACGAAAGAGTTGTGACAGCGATGAGGACAAGAACACTGTTGTTGGTATTCAAAGGAGAGCTTGTAACTCTTCAAATTCACCTCCTCAAAGAGGCAATAAAGGTGAATGTTCAAGGTATAATTATGCTTATCATTCAGTTGTTTTTTATTATGTTAAGCATGATAAATTTGCATGTAAAAATGGAAGAAATAATCCATGTACATATTGTGGTTTATATAACCATCATATTTCAAAATGTTGGAAAAGATTAACCGCTTTCAAGAAACTTTACAAGCAAAGACAACGTGAAAAGAGGATGCAAAAGATTTGCACTCATTGTCAGAAGTGGGGTCATCTCATTGACCAATGTTGGACATTACATCCAACCACTCATCCACAGCACAAGAAGCAGATGGATAAAGAGATTGGCAAGAATGGAAGAGGAGATTCCATTATCGATGTGTGTCAAGATGATTCACAAGAGGACAATTTTCAGCAGAAAAAGTCACCGTTGAGTTGGCTTGGTAAGAAATGATTGGATTTCTTGAGCAAGTAAGGCTTGCATTTTTTCTGTTGTAAATGCACTTTTTAGCGTTATGTGTGAATTTATGTTGAGAGTATGACAAGTTGCAACAGTTTATCATAACTTGTATGATGCAAGTTTGCATGTGAATGCAATTCGTTTGAAGGCATTCTTGTTGTTGCACAACTTCACCAGGAGGATGTAAAAGTGGGGTATGATGTTCACTTGTTACAACTATATATCTTTTTCATATTCAACTCTTATGCACCCACATGTTTCGGGGTTTATGTACTTATGTTTGTACTGGAAGGAGAGTTGAAGAGTCATACACATGCATTTGTTTTTTGTGTATGTATAAGTAGTGAACCTGGTGATAGTTTATCATGAATGATTCATGATTGATTCATGATTGTGTATCATGTTTGTCGACTTGTCATTGGGAAGGTCAATATGTTTCAAATGAGTTTCGACTTGTGTCGATGTTGTCTTGACGACTATGTTGTGTTGATCATGTTTTTCGACTTGTGTTTAGTCGATGGTGTTTGTTGGCAAGTAAGTTAATTTTGAGTACACCGAGATGAAGGAAAACACCATGTTCTTTGATGAAGTACAAGATGCGACAGTTTTTTTGAAGAGAAAAAGACTTTGTTGGCATCATTTTCAATCTTGTATAAATTTGTTTTCAAGATTGATGGTTTTCTTGGCTTGTGACAAGATGTCGCAGGAAAGGTTTTGCAGCTATTGGAGAGCTGATTGTTGACGTTAAGGAGTTAACAAGAGGGACTTGATTCTCAGTGGGAAGGTTGGTAGTCTTCCAAGCAAAAAGAGAACAATGGGTCAGCAACAGCCAGAGAACAGTGGTTGAAGGACATAGTCAGTTGCAGTGCAAGGCATGTCAAGGTATCCAGGTGATTGTCGAAAAGACTTTTCAAGTAGAATCAGTTGATAGAACTTGAAAGTAGAAGAGTATTGAAGCTCAGACAGATAATCATAAGATTTTGTGGGTCCAAAATCCTTTCAGTGGGAAGGCGTGATCAAAATCTGGACCAGGGGTCAAATTTTAGCTCAAAAATCAACATTCTCGGAATTGCCTCAAAATGAACAAGAGCGTAGCCCTCATCATCACGAACCCAACGTAACTCGTTTGGGTTCAAACGAACATCGGGAACGAGAGATATCACGATCTGTTCGAATCGCCAAACAGGTAAAAAAAGGGGACGCTGACTGTGAAGTCCGTACGGATGCTGATGTGGAATGATTGTACGCTGACGTGGCAGAGGTCGTACGCTGACATGGCAGAGGTGACATGGAAGTTTCAGACTGGTTGACAGTTGGACGAATCATGTTGTGACACGTGGCATGTTTTTGGCAAATTATGAGGTGCCACGTGGCCCAGTCATGGGCTGCCACGTGGCACCATGGAAATGGTTTGGTTGTTAAAATTTTATGGAGTCTATGGGGATCGAACCCCGGACCTCCCGCATGGTGGAGCGCCTTCACACAACATGGGCTACCATTAGCCCACGCATTGGTTCTTGTTATGTATATGGGATTTAATATATTTAAAGTTACATTGCTTTATGGATGGCGCAGGGGTCCGGGTTGGGGCTTAGCCCCAACCCCGGTCATATACATTTCTACATATGACCATCACCCATATACATGGAATGCACATGCATATTTTAAACGGATTCTAGCCCCGGTCACACTCCATTACATATGATCGTATTCATTTGTGCGTGGGTTTTAAACAAATCCAAAGCCCACAGTTTTATGGGTGTTCCAATATGACCTTAATATTGCACACAGGGATTTGTTGGTTAGCCCATGGTTTCAGGTGCTTACCCATATGCCCACGAGCTTGGCGGTTATGGGTTGGCATGTCCATAACCATCCTACAGTTTGCATCGTTATGCGATTGTGCTCGGTGCTGGGTTTTGGAGCACGCATTTTGGAGCATGTTCTTGGTTGATCGTACACGAGGTGTGTTTTGGCGAACCAGAGACAACAAGCTTGAAGGAAGAGAATGGAAGGAGGCCTATCTTCTTCATTTTTTGGCCGAATGAGGTGTCGTAAAAGTCCAGCTGGGGATTTTTGGATGCTCTGAATCCATTGGCACTGTTTTCACAGCCATTTGAAGACTTCTTTTGGAGGTTTTTAACCATTGAAGTTTCAAGAAGCTTTAGGGAGCTTGAAGCCCTCATTGATTGAGGACATATTTTGGTGAGTCCAAGTTTGTTTTCTATGACTGAATAGTCATTTTTTTCTAATTGTTATGCTTTGAACACATTGGGACAGGTTTCAGAGGCTTTTGAGGACTTTTACAGGTGTTTTTACCATAGAGAAGCTCATGGAAGCTTAAGGCCACATGTAGAAGAGGTCATGCCCGGATGAGCCATGATCCGTTTTTGGATTTTTATTAGTCATTTTTGGGGATTTTATGTATTCTAATCCCAATGGTACAGTCTTTTTTTCCATTGGAGTTGAGCAGCATCTTGTAAAAGAATCTTTGACAAATTAATCCCAGAGAGCCAAGTCCATTGATGGAGGCTCAAGGAGATGTAGCCCGGAGAGGGGTGAACTCCTTTATCATCTTGTTATTGTTGTGAGTTTGATGGTTTATTTGTTGCAAGTTATGTTGTTGTGTATTTATTTAAAGCACATATTTCACCATTTAAAAGAACATTTTCTCACACATGAACATTTAAAAGAAGAAGCATAAACTTGGCACATAATCTATCTTGCATATTTTAACACATGAAGCAAGGTCCTGTAAAGTTTATTTAATGAAGTAGAGGGTGGTTGCATAGCATAACAAGTCAGCCTTCTATTTTCAGATCAAGGGACTATCATTCTACATTTTTTGGCCATGTGTCCAAAATTGTTACATTTTTAACATTCCACTTCAGTTCTCAAAGATTCAAACCTATTGTAAATTCATATCTGTGTTTCTCTATGTCTTCTTGAATAACCCCTTTGTGTATGTCTCTCAAAGTAGTTATTGATCTTGTTGTTAGCTCTGCAATTTACAGTTTTATGTCCAAAACTATTACATGCATAACATAAACCAAAAAATAAAGTTTGATATCCGGTAGTTGAAGATCTTATGAAAGGAGGTGCTCTTATGAATCCTTATTCTTCTTGAGGCCTGTCTATTTATTGTTGATTTTGAAATCTAAATCTTCTCAGTAGAGGAGTGTCCCTGTAATCTTCCTTGTATATCTTTTTATCCCCTTAGATTGTTTTTGCATAACTTTTTGGATTTTTTTCTTGCTCTGTTCTTTTGGAGCTTGATCCCTTTTCTGTTTGATTGCACCCAGGTCTTGACTTGTCAAATTGAGATTTTTTACTGCTGATAATGTCATCCAGAACTGTTGAGCTATTCTGCATATTTTTCTTTTGAATATCCTTTCTTAGTGTGACAATATCTGCTTCCAGGTTTCCAATGATCCTATCATTTCCTTCTAGTTATTCTTTGAGTGCTTCTTCAATTCTTTTATCTTCTTCTATTTGAACCTTCAATTTTGTGATAATTTGTTCTAGTTCTTGAGTGTATTTTTCCTTATCTAGTTCTACTTGTAGTTTCTTGTTGTTCTTGTTTTCTCTTCTGATAACTTCTATGGCACTCATTAACTCTTCTCGAAAGTCAACTTCTACCTCTTCAATTTCTTCTTCATATACTTCTTCATATTCTTCTTCGGACTCTTCTTTATCAGAGTCTTCTACTGTCATGAATAGAACTCTCCCTGTTTCACTGTCACTGACTGCATCTTCATCTGATGATGAGATGTCTTCTTTGGTGCAAAATATTTTCTTGAAAACTTTCTTTGTAGTTCTTTTATCTTTATATGTTTGTCTGTCTTTTGCGTAACCTTCATCATTTCTCTTTTTCTTATGAGGACATTTGTTATCAAAATGATCAATACCATCACAATTAAAAACAAATTAAAGGAAGCTTACATCTATACCTACCATTGGTTTCCTTGATCATTCTTTTGACGAAGTCAACCACTTCCTCATCATCTTTCAAGACGTCATTGTTGTTTCTATATTCTTATTGTTCCCTTTTCTTTTTCTTTGAACTTTTGGATGCTTTGAAGATTGCTTCTTTTAAATATGGATTTTCCTGTTCAGTTATCATCTCATATGTTGTGAATATTCTATGCAGTTCATCCATGCTTATTGAGTTTAGATATCATCTTTCTTCTAGTGCTGATATCTTAGGGTTGAATCTCATAGGAAGAGATATTAGTACCTTTTGAACAATTACAAATTCTTCTATTTCTTCTCGCAATCCTATGATTGTATTCAATGTTTCATCGAAACGTAAGAAGTAGGTTGTGATATCTTCATCTT
>JZKD02S1791274.1:383240-395458 GCA_000966675.3 Picea glauca | reverse complement strand
AACCATGCATCAACCTGTACCTCAACCTGTAATCAACATGTACCATAAACAAGTGCATCAACCATGCACCAACCTGTACCAAACAACCTGTAATCAACATGTACCATAAACAAGTACATCCAACCATGTACCAAGTATGTACCAATCATGTGTCAACCATGCATCAACTATGACTCATTAGTAAGTATCAATATCATCAACTATACACCTCATGTATGTGACAACTCATCAACTACTTGTCTCAACCATGTACTCAACATGTACCTCAACTAAAAGCCCTCATCAATTTCATCATCCAAATCTGATTTGTATCTCTGCAATAGACCTGGTTTATATGATCACATTCTTGCAAACCTTCCTTAACTTTAACAAGAAGAGACTAGCATTTTCATCAAACTTTTCTTTAGTTTCACATGCCTAGTTTTGGATTAGTCAACAACCCTAACTTGAAGTAATCATAACTTTGAACCTGTAATGTATAAAGATCTGAAACTGATACAAAATGTTATTCAGTTTGTTTTATGAAATTCCTCCAGGTGTCACTACTTGGAACCTCTCAGAAAAGGATTTATAGCAAAAATGACATACCATGTTGAATTCTTGGTTATTCTATAGAGCAACATTGTAGAGCGTTCCTCGCCCGAAATATTTGTTGAATTGATCTAAAACTATTACAAAGAATACTAAGGACTTTACCCTAACCAACACATTTGTTCTCATTGAATTTTGATATGTTATGAATATGTTATGATTTTTTTACCCGAAACACTTGTTTTTGACTAGTTTCAGGACTAGCCACAAACCCTATTTTCCACGACGTGTAACTCCAAAAATACAATGACCCACAAGCTGAATTTTTTACCAAAGAAACTTGGGTATGTTTTCTCAATGGAATATATATTTCATGTTCTTAAGCATTACAAAAATAAATTTATAGCGAAAATGGTGAGATGACCTGTAAATAACATACATTAGAAAACACCATCAAAATAATTTGTCCTTCCTTGCATTTTGGCCATCTTTTCTTCACCTTCCCTCAGAAATTTGGCTTATATATCCTTGATTACCTCATACACCTATAGATATTCAATATTCTCAAGTGTAATTAAAATGAGAGAGCCATGCCTCTTATTTACACTCTCCAATTAGCTTCCTTAAAAACAACTTCTAGTTCACTTGATCCACTTTCCTTATTTTAGGGTTAACCCACTTCTAAATTCTCCATTAAATTTATTATTGAAATAATTTATTTTGTATTCACTTTGAATTATAATATACTAATCACTTCACTTTATTATTTACCTTTTAAAATCTCTTAAACCACTTTGACTACTTTGACCTTTTGGGGCTTCTAGATGACAGATGAGGATCCTCCAACTTTGTAAGGCCATAACTCTCAAACTGTGAGGATTTATGTGGCATTCCACATACCACCAGAAATGGAATGACATATAATATCCATCTAGAATATTATTACCTTCAAATATAGAAAAAATAATATGGTTATTCATCAAACAAACTTGGGTCCATTACCCAAACCTGGGTTATCCAACTTCACATGGTCATAACTCTCTAACCGTGAGGAGTTATGTGACGTTATACATACCACCGGAAATGGCATGGAAAGAAATATGCATATAGGATAGTTAACCTGATGAATTCATTGTCCTTCATCTCATTATTCCACAATTAAGCATGGTTTCTCTTACTACGCAAAGCGTCTTCTTGTGAGGGATTTCACCATAAGGGTACCACTTTGGAGTTCATCCATATTTAATTCTTATCAACCATGAAAAACCAATAATGATTCATATTTACATCAAACAATCTTGGGTGCATTACCCAAACCTTTGTGCTATAGGGATTTCTTCAAAGGTTGACATCAATGGCAACCAACCTTAATCAACAATCTCCCCCTTTGGCATTGATGGAAACACTCTGATGTAATACTAAAATCATATCACTCATACTCCCCCTGGAACCATCCCTTTGTCCTCTACATATGATAAATCTGCCTCTATCCTCTACATCTGATAAATCTTCTCCCCCTTGAACCATGCCTCTGTCCTCTGCATCCGATAAATCTCTCCCCCTTTGCCATCAATGGAAAAGGTATCTTTCCATATGGGGATGCAGCCCCTGAATCAAGTGTCCTCTTATGGTGCGTCCTCATGTACATCTAAGACATATAAGATAAGATTTCAAAAAACATTCATTTTGGATTACAAATAACTCCAAGTCTTTGGCGAAGATATTCAAAGGCTTCCCGTGGAAGTGGTTTTGTAAAGATGTCTGCCACGTGTTCTTTTATTCCCACATACTCAACTCTCGTGTTCTTTTCTTCAACATGTTCCCATAGAAAGTGATACTTGATTGGAATGTTCTTCTTCTTGGAGTGTATCACCATGTTTTTTGAGATACTGATGGAACTTGTATTATCACAATATATTGGAATGGTCTCATCATACTCAACCTGTATATCTGTCAAAGTTTGTTTCATCCAAAGAACATGTGTACAACATGTTTCTGCTGCAATATACTCTGCCTCGGTTGTAGATAGAGATACTGATGATTTATTATTGCTTAGCCATGATACCAAACACTCACCTAAGTAGAACGTTGCTCCATTGGTGCTTCGTTGGTCATCAATAAAACCTGCCCAATCTGCATCTATGTAGGCAATAAGTGATAGATATTTTCCTTTTTGATACCATAATCCAAACTCTTTTGTTCCTTTGAGATATCTGAAGATCCTCTTTATTGCTAATACATGTGATTCCTTTGGTGTTGCTTGAAATTGTGCCACCTGTCCAAATGCTTGCATTACATCTGGTTTAGATGCTGACACATATATTATGCTGCCAATCATTGACCTATATTTCCTATGATTTGTAGACATCGAATCATCATATTTTCTCAAGTTACAACTGGTTTGCATGGGAGTGATAACTGGTTTACAATATTCCATTCCAAACCTCTATAGAATTTCTCTGGTATACTTGGTTTGAGAAATAAAAATTCCTTGGTTGCTTTGACGTATCTAAATTCCCAGAAACAAGGATAGTTCTCCAAGTAACGGCATTTCAAATTCTTTCTGCATGTATTTTGCAAATTTCTGGCTTAACCTGTCATCATCACTACCAAAAATAATATCATCAACATAAAATTCAATTAATAAAATATTAACTTGACTTACCTTTCAATTAATATTAATAAAATATTAATAATATACGTAGAGGTTGTTGTTTTCACTTCCTTTTCGGAATCCTTCCTGCTACAGATACTTATCTAGTCTGGAGTACCATGCTCTAGGAGACTGTAATTTACACACATAGTCTGTGTTCTCTGACAACTGAAATCCTTTTAGTTGTTCAATGTAGACTTCTTCTTCAAGTTCCCCATTCAGAAAATCTTATTTTACGTCCATCTGATATACTTTAACATTTTTGGAGCATACATAATCTAAAAGAAAACAGATTTCTTCCATTCTGGGAACTGGGGCAAATGTCTCTTCAAAGTCGATTCCTTCAATTTGTGCATATACTTTACATACCAATCTAGCTTTGTTCATTGTAACCTATCCATCTTCATTCAATTTATTCCTGAAAACCCATTTTGTGTCGATCACATTCTTATTTTTTGGTCTTGGAACCAATTTCCAAGTTTCATTTTTCTCTATTTGATCCAATTATTCATCCATGGCCTTATTCCAAAATTCATCCTTGCTGGCTACTTCAAAAAAAATTGGTTCAATTGTAGAAAAGAGTGTTAGGTGTGTTTGTTCTGTTGAATGGATTTTTCTTCTAGTCTCAACTCCTGCATCTTTGTTTCCAATAATCTGATCTAAAGGATGATTCTCCTGTAATTGTTTTCTAGGTGTCTTTGGAGATACTTGTTGAACTTTCTCTTCTTCTTCTGTGAGATTCTCTTCATCTTCATCTTCATCTTCCTCTTCTACTTCTTTTTCATCTTCTTCTTCGAAAAGTTGTTCCATTTATTTGTTTTCTTCTTCCTTTGATTCTGATCTTCCTGTTTCATCAATTGTTACGTTGATTATTTCCACAAATTTGTTTAATCTTAGATTGTAACACTTGTATGATTTCCTTGTACTTGAATAACCAACAAGTATTCCTTTGTCCACATGAGAGTCAAACTTTCCCATTCTTCCATCTTCTCTTTTGATGTAACATTTACTTCCAAAAACTCGGAAGTGCTTCACATTTGCTGGTGTTCCTTTCTGTAGATCGTAGGGAGTTTTATCAGTGTTGTTTCTGAGCATTACTCTATTCTGAATGTGAACTATTGTATGTAGTACCCGTGTCTTAAAATTATTTGTCAACTTTGAATCCATTATCAGTGTTCAAGCCATTTCTTGTATTGTCTTGTTCTTTCTTTCAACAACTCCATTATGTTGAGGTGTCCTAGCAACGAAAAATTTCCTTTTTATTTCATGATTGTTGTAGTAGTCCATAAATTCCTTTGAGGTGAATTCTCCTCCATTATCCGATCTTAAGCATTTTATGCTTGAATCCATCTTATTTTCAACCATTTCCTAGTAGATCTTGAAGTTTTCAAAAGCTTCTGACTTGTTCTTGAGAAAACAAACTGCAGTGATTATTGTATAATCATCAACTAATAACATAAATTATCTCTCACCTTTTAATCCTTTTTTGTAGTTGGTCCAACTAGATCAGTATGCACAATTTCTAGTGGTTTTGTTGTTGAATATTCCATTGATTTGAACCTAGTCTTTGTTTTCTTTCCTTTTTGGCAATGCTTGCATAAAGTGTTGGCTGGTTTTGTGATCTGGGGAATTTCTCTGACTTCTTCTCTTTTGCTAACTTTGACAAGTTTATCAAAATGCATGTGACCGATTCTTCTGTGCCATAGCCAACTTTCATCTTCCTTTCCTAGACAACACTTTTCATTTCCAATTTCGCTTAACACATATATGTTGCTTGAAGTCCTTGCAACTATAGCGACTAATTTTTCTGAACCTTATTTTATTATCTCACACTTTTGTGAATTGAAAGTAAATTTATGACCTTGGTCACACATTTGACTCACACTTAAAAGATTATGTTTCATATCTTCAACTAGTAGAAAATTCTCTGTCTTTTGATTCTTGTTCCCAATTCGGACTGTGCCTTTTCCAATGATTTTGGATAAATCATTATTTCTGAAGGAGACTGATCCATATCTTTCCTTTCATAATGTAAGAAGCTTGTCTCTATCACCTATCATGTGTTTTGAACATCCACTGTCAACATACCAACCACGTTTCTTATGTTTAGCTTGTAGAGCAACTGTGCATTCTTCATTTCTATACTGATCTTTCTTTCTTATCCATGTCATTTTCTGAGGTTCTTATTTATGACTCTGTTGAGGTTCTTTAGGAGGGACTATCATTCTGCAATTTTTGGCCATGTGTCCAAAATTGTTACATTTGTAACATTCCACTTCAGTGCTGAAAGATTCAAACCTGTTGTAACTTCGTCTCTGTGTTTCACTAGGTCTTCTTGAATAACCCCTTTGTGTATGGCTCTCAAAGTTGTTGTTGTTCATGTTGTTAACTCTGCAATTTACAACTTTATGTCGAAAATTATTACATGCATAACATAAACCAAAAAATATAGTTTGATACATGGTAGTTGAAGATATTCTGAAATAAGACTCTCTTATGAATCCTTCTTCTTCTTGAGGCCTGTCTATCTGTTGTTGATTCTGAAATCTGAATCTTCTTGGGGGAGGAGTGTCTCTGTATTATTCCTTGTATATGTTTTTATCCCCTTTGATTGTTTTTGCATAGCTTTTTGGATTTGTTTCTTTCTCTGTTGTTTTGTATCGTGATCTCTTTTTTGTTTGATTGTATCTATGTCTAGACTTGTCAAGATGATATGTTTCACTGCTGATAATGTCATCCAGATGAGCTATTCTGCATATTTCTCTTTTGAATATCCTTTCTTACTGTGACAATCTCTGCTTCCAGGTTTCTGATGATCTTGTCATTTCCTTCTAGCTATTCTTTGAGTGCTTCTTCAATTCTATTATCTTCTTCTATTTGATCCCTCAATTTTGTGATCATTTTCTCTAGTTATTGAGTGTCTTTTTTCTTATCTAGTTCTTTTTTTAGTTTCTTGTGTTTCTTCTTTTCTCTTCTGATAACTTTTATGACACTCATTAGTTCTTCTTGGAAGTCAACTTATGCCTCTTCAATTTCTTCTTCATATGCTTCTTCATATTCTTCTTTGGAGTCTTCTTTATCAGATTCTTCTACTGCCATGAATAGAACTCTCCCTGTTTCACTATGATTGACTTCATCTTCATCTGATGATGAGATGTCTTCTTTGGTGAAAAATCTTTTCTTGAAAATTTTCTTTGTAGTTTTTTTACCTTTATATGTTTGTCTACCTTTTGAGTAACCTTCATCATTTATATTTTTCTTATGAGGACATTTGTTAGCAAAATGACCAATACCCTCACAATTAAAACAAATTAAAGGAAGCTTACATCTATACCTACCGTTGGTTCCCTTGTTCATTCTTTTGAGGAAGTTGGTCACTTCTTCATCATCTTCTTAGACGTCATTGTTGCTGCTATATTCTTCTTGTTCCTTTTTCTTTTGCTTTGATTTTTTGGATTCTTTAAAGGTTGTTTCTTTTACATCTATATTTTCCTGTTCAGTTCTCATCTCATATGCTGTGAAGATTCCATGCAGTTCATCCATTCTTATTGAGTTTATATACGATCTTTCTTCTAGTGCTGATATGACAGGGTTGAATCTCATAGGAAGAGATCTTAGTACCTTTTGAACAATTACATATTCTTCAATTTCTTCTCCCAATCCTATGATTGCATTCATTGTTTCATCAACTCATAAGAAGTAGGCTTCGATATCTTCATCTTCTTTCATTTTTAGTTGTTCGAACTAACCTCTGTAAGTTTGAAACTTTGTTGCTTTGACTTTTGAATCTCCTTCATAAATATTTCAAAGCTTGTCCCAAATCTCTTTAGAAGATTTAAAATGTGCAACTTTGGTGAATACTCTATCACTGAGACCATTCAAAAGTTCATTGTTGTCTTTAAAATTATTCTCACCGAGTTTCACTGCTTTTTTGTTTGTCGGTGGAACTGCTGGTGCTATGTATCCATCTACAATTGATTGTCAAAATTCATATCCTTGTGCCTGTATATATGTATTCATCTTTATGGTCCAAAAAGTATACTTTTGTCCATCAAACTGTCATATTCCATTTTTATATGAGTTGGTACTCTTTGTTGTTCCAGAGTCTATACTTAAGGCTAGAAAGTACAGGGTCTAGGAATCCAAAAGTGAGTAAAAGATAAAAAGGGGAAGAATCAACCTTCGGGAAAGGAAGCTAAGGTTGGTTTCTAAGTTGTCTTTGTCTCTCTTCCAAACGTTCCTAGATGCTTATATCCCATTCAATTGTGGCCCATGAACGTTTGAGTTATACCCAGGTGATGGCAATTTTAAGTATGGTTTCAAAAAGTTTTAAAGCGATTCTATTTTGATCCAATAGGTTGGGTCCAATGTTGGGTTGCCTTGCAATGGGCGCAATCATGGAGGAACATAAATTGAAAAGAAAGTTCAAGGTTTTAACTGCTACTTCAATTTTTTGACCATATAAAAGAGAATTTTTGAATCCGATGTTAAAGGTAGAACACAAACCAAAAGCCTTCTCCCGTAACTGAGTTAACTTTTTAAAGAATCATCTATGAAATGTGAGAAAACATTAAGTTGTCGACAATGTGAGGCTCCCATAAAGGGAGAATCTCACCATGTAAACAGAAGAAGAAAAAGACAAGAAGAAATCTGACGAAGCATAAAATATAGAGATCTAAAAAATTCATAGGTCTTGTACCTGTTGATAGTCGATACAGAGGAAAAATTGCAAATGATTAGACGACTAAACAGTTGGTCACCACAGTAGAAGTTGTATTAAATTGAAACTAAGCATTCATCAGAAATATATATGCGAAAATTCAATATAAGATAAAAAAGAAAACAAAACTCATAACTCAGTCTTCACAGAATCAGGAATCTTCGGATTGCTTTGTATTATTTTTCAAAAGAAAAAAATTCTCTATTACAATCGGCCAAGAAAGATCCAGCCCCTGCTCTCACTTCAAAATGCATATTTATACAAACTTCTAAACATTCGAATTTCAATCATTCCAGAAGTTTTTCGATTACAAAATGGGAAATTTAAGCATTTCACTTCTTTGTCTTGGTCCTCCTTCATGCGGGAAGAGAACCTTCCTTTATTTACTCTTCCTTCTTTAGAAATAGAACAAAATAACACTTGTCATCATTTGATGCCAGACAGCTACCCTTTCGCCTGCCCAATGCAATTGACACACTTTTCGATCAATTGGGCTATCAACTTTGAAGGAAAAGTTTGGTTGTTTGCCTCAAAAGTGTAACAATCCTTCGCTAACTATGGAAACCTTTCTCCTACTTGTTGGTCTTCAGTGATGATATAACATAGTTGTACACTTGGTTTTATTAACCATTTATCCACTTGGACAATATCAATCTAGCTTATCTGTGATATTTCAGCCTGCTCTTTTTCCTCATTCTCCTTGATATCGAGCAGGTGCTTGGCTATATCGATCTAGCCAAGTGTCCCAGCGTTGCTTTCCCTATCGAGATCCAACAAACTTTAATTTATCAAGCCAAAATTTTATTCACAAGAGTTTCTCATTTCTTTAGCTCGTTCTTTGTTTTCTGATATATTACACTCCCACGCCTTCAGCAAGATATTTCCTCTGGTTTTCTCTGGGATGGAAAGTCTGGAACTACTGACCATTTCTTTTTTCGTCATGGATATAGCAGCCTCTTGGAAAGAGACCCAAGCCACCCCATTTTCTCTTTCTCTCAAAGAAATGTCTTTCAGCGCTTGGTCAATGGTATGGCAATGGTTTTGGATGGCTTCCACTTTAGCAAGTAAATATTACTGAGCTACTGAAACTCTCTTTTGGATATCAATGGCTTGGGATAGGAATATCCCGATATCTATAACCTGGCTCTTGACATAATTCAACTTTACCTATAACTATCGTATCAACTATTCTTGATGGCTTACCTATGCTTGGATGGTCTGGGATGACTGATGTATTTTCTCGAGATCGGATCTGAGCTGCTTGATTTCCTTTTGATCGGCTGCTCTGGCTTGCTCTAGACCTGTGTTCACCTAATCTCTAGTATTTGCCTCTGTTGTAGCTAGCTTAGCCTCCAATTTACGGATCAAGCGGTTCTTCCTCTTTAACTGTTCCTTTAGAGATCCGACGAAATATTGATTGGTTGTAGCAAAAGCCCCCAACATCCCTGCTATCTGAGTGGCGAATTCCTCCTTTCTCATGGATTTCCCATCAGCTAGGATTTTGAATTTTTTGGCTACTGTGCATGCTTCTCGATAAATCTCTTGCTTGAATCGTGAAGCAAGAGATTTATCGAGAATTCACCATGTGATTACTCACAACCTTATGTGGGTCATGTTTCTTAAACTCGATGTTGACCAATTTAAATTCCTCCAAGGTCATAGCCTCGGCTTTGGTGTGTCCGAAATATAATAAAGAATATGTATTAAAATGAATGGGGAAGGGCATCCATACCTTCTTCGAAAAACCTTTGAGCTCTTTGCTTATGCCACCGAGCATGGTTTGCCTGACGATTTCATGACATACCAGCTTATCCGACATGAATAGTGGTAGAGCATATGGGGGAACAGAGGCGCTGAAAAACCTAATGTATAAAAATTCCATTTCTACATACCATTCAGCCACACTACTCAAGTTGGCTGTGATGCTATCTGAAATCCTGAGAGGTGGGTTACCGAAGATGGAGACATGCATCGGTACCATTAACCAGTTGAAAATCTCGTATATGAATTCTTTGGCCTTATCCTCCCAAATTTTTGAGTGATAGACATCAATAGGCTCATCATTAGATGGAGTCCAGATACATCTCATTAGAGGGAAGTCCATCACGAAACAAATGGCATCCATGATGTAGGCGGACATGAAAAACGAAGCTGCTTTCCCACTCATTCTACAATTTTTGGCCATGTGTCCAAAATTGTTACATTTTTAACATTCCACTTCAGTTCTCGAAGATTCAAACATATTGTAACTTCATCTCTGTGTTTCTCTATGCCTTCTTGAATAACCCCTTTGTGTATGTCTCTCAAAGTAGTTATTGATCTTGTTGTTAGCTCTGCAATTTACAGCTTTATGTCCAAAACTATTACATGCATAACATAAACCAAAAAATAAAGTTTGATACCCTGTAGTTGAAGATATTCTGAAAGGAGGTGCTCTTATGAATCCGTATTCTTCTTGAGGCCTCTCTATTTATTGTTGATTCTGAAATCTAAATCTTCTCATTAGAGGAGTGTCCCTATAATCTTCGTTGTATATCTTTTTATCCCCTTAGATTGTTTTTGCATAACTTTTTGGATTTTTTTCTTGCTCTGTTATTTTGGAGCTTGATCCCTTTTCTGTTTGATTGCACCCAGGTCTTGACTTCTCAAAATGAGGTTTTTTACTGTTGATAATGTCATCCAGAACTTTTGAGCTATTCAACATATTTTTCTTTTGAATATCCTTTCTTAGTGTGACAATATCTGCTTCCAGGTTTCCAATGATCCTATCATTTCCTTCTAGTTGTTCTTTGAGTGCTTCTTCAATTCTTTTATCTTCTTTTATTTGAACCTTCATTTTTGTGATCATTTGTTCTAGTTCTTGAGTGTATTTTTTCTTATCAAGTTCTTCTTGTAGTTTCTTGTTTTTCTTGTTTTCTCTTCTGATAACTTCCATGGCACTCATTAACTCTTCTCGGAAGTCAACTTCTACCTCTTCAATTTCTTCTTCATATACTTCTTCATATTCTTCTTCGGAGTCTTTTTTATCAGAGTCTTCTACTGCCATGAATAGAACTCTCCTCGTTTCACTGTCACTGACTTCATCTTCATATGATGATGAGATTTCTTCTTTGGTGCAAAATCTTTTCTTGAAAACTTTCTTTGTAGTTCTTTTATCTTTATATGTTTGTATTTATTTTGCGTAACCTTCATCATTTCTCTTTTTCTTATGAGGACATTTTTTATAAAAATGACCAATACCATCACAATTAAAACAAATTAAAGGAAGATTACATCTATACCTACGGTTGGTTTCCTTGTTCATTCTTTTGACGAAGTCGACCACTTCTTCATCATCTTTCAAGATTTCATTGTTGTTGCTATATTCTTATTGTTCCCTTTTCCTTTGCTTTGAACTTTTGGATGCTTTGAAGATTGCTTCTTTTACATCTGGATTTTCCTATTCAGTTCTCATCTCATATGTTGTGAATATTCCATGCAAGTCATCCATGCTTATTGAGTTTAGATCTCATCTTTCTTCTAGTGTTGATATCTTAGGGTTGAATCTCATAGGAAGAGATATTAGTACCTTTTGAACAATTACAAATTCTTTTATTTCTTCTCCCAATCCTATGATTGTATTCAATGTTTCATTGAATCGTAAGAAGTAGGTTGTGATATCTTCATATTCCTTCATTTTTAGTTGTTCGAACTGACCTCTGTAAGTTTGAAGCTTTGTTGCTTTTACTTTTTAATCTCCTTCATAATTATTTCGAAGCTTGTCCTAAATCTCTTTAGCAGATTTACAATGTGCAAATTTGGTGAATACCATATCACTGAGACCATTCAAAAGTGCATTTTTGACTTTGGAATTATTCTCACCGAGTTTCACTGCTTTGTCATTTGTTGGTGGAACTGCTGGTCTTGTGTATCCATCTACAATTGATTGCCAAACTTGAAATCTTTGTGCCTGTATATATGTCTTCATCCTTATGCTCCAAAAAGCTTACTTTTTTCCATCAAACTATGGTATTCCATTTTTATACGAGTTGTTACTCTCCATGATCTATCTTTCAATGGTTAAACTAATTTCTGAAGGAACCTGCTCTGATACCAATTGTTGGATTACTGAGAGGGGGGGTGAATCAGTAATAACATAATTACAATCTTTTTTCTTCAAATGTTATATCAATGTAGAATTATTATCCAATAATGAGAAATAAGAAATAAACAATCACACACATACATAGTACACCAGTGTTTTACGTGGAAACCCAAATTGGGAGAAAACCACGGAATGTTTTTTCTTATATGTCTTGAAGAATTACATTCATT
>JZKD02S1791274.1:356138-383190 GCA_000966675.3 Picea glauca | reverse complement strand
TTTTTTCTTATATGTCTTGAAGAATTACATTCATTGGAAGCACCAACTTCCTTTGTTTTCTAGCTGCAACTGGAATGAGGCTCCAACCCCCTAGTTTCTCAGGCTACAACCTGAGAGAAGCTCCAACTCTGCAATTCTCTGGCTACAACCAGAAGGGGGCTACAACCGGAAGGTGGCTACAACCACCTGTCCTTGCCCCATCCTGACACCCTGAAGTAGAAGTAGAATGATAGAACCACTGTCACACTATCATTGTGATATATAATGTTATAAACATGTACCAATAAATCTAAACCATCCATCAACCATGCATCAACCTATACCTCAACCTATAATCAACCTGTACCATAAACAAGTGCATCAACCATGCACGAACCTGTACCAAACAACCTGTAATCAACATGTACCATAAACAAGTACATCCGACCATGTACCAAGTATGTACCAATCATGTGTCAACTATGCATCAACTATGACTCATTAGTATGTACCAACATCATCAACTATACACCTCATATATGTGACAACTCATCAACTACTTGTCTCAACCATGTACTCAACATTTACCTCAACTAAAAGCACAGAATTTAATGGAAACACAAATTGGGAGAAAACCACAGAATGTTTCTTCTTATATGTCTTGAAGAATTACATTCATTGGAAGAACCAACTTCCTTTGTTTTCCAGCTGCAACTGGACTGAGACTCCAACCCCCTAGTTTCTCAGGCTACAACCTGAGAGAAGCTCCAACTCTGCAATTCTCTGGCTACAACCAAAAGGGGGCTACAACCGGAAGGCGACTACAACCACCTGTCCTTGGCCCATCCTGCCACCCTGAAGTAGAAGTAGAATGATAGAACCACTGTCACACTATCATTGTGATATATACTGTTATAAACATGTACCAATAAATCTGAACCATGCATCAACCATGCATCAACCTATACCTCAACCTGTAATCAACCTGTACAATAAACAAGTGCATCAACCATGCACCAACCTGTACCAAACAACCTGTAATCAACATGTATCATAAACAAGTACATCCGACCATGTACCAAGTATGTACCAATTATGTATCAACTATGCATCAACTATGACTCATTAGTATGTACCAACATCATCAACTATACACCTCATATATGTGACAACTCATCAACTACTTGTCTCAACCATGTACTCAACATGTGCCTCAACTAAAAGCCCTCATCAATTTCATCATACAAATCTGATTTGTAGATCTGCAATAGACCTGGTTTATATGATCACAATCTTGCAAACCTTCCTTAACTTTAACAACAAGAGACTAGCATTTTCATCAAACTTTTATTTAGTCTCACATGCCTAGTTTTGGATTAGTCAACAACCCTAAGTTGAAGTAATCATAACTTTGAACATGTAATGCATAATGATTTGTAACTGATACAAAATGTTCTTTAGTGTGTTTTATAAAATTCCTCCAGGTATCACTACTTGGAACCTCTCAGAAAAGGATTTATAGCAAAAATGACATACTGTGTTGAATTCTGGCTTATTCTATAGAGCAACATTGTACAGTGTTCCCCGCCCAAAATATTTGTTGAATTGATATTAAACTATTACACAGAATACTAAATAATTTACCCTAACAAACACATTTGTTCTCATTGAATTTGGATATGTTATGAATATGTTATGATGTTTTTACCCGAAACACTTGTTTTTGACTAGTTTCAGGACTAGCCACAAACCCTATTTTCCACGACGTGTAACTCCAAAAATACAATGACTCACAAGTTGAATTTTTTACCACAAATAATTGGGTATGTTTTCTCAATGGCATAGATATTTCATGGTATGAAGCATTATAAAAATAAATTTATAGTGAAAATGGTGACATGACCTGTAAATAACATACATTAGAAAGCACCATCAAAATAATTTATCCTTCCTTGCATTTTGGCCTTCTTTTCTTCACCTTCCCTCAGAAATTTGTCCTAGATATCCTTGATTACCTCATACACCTATAGATATTCAATATAATCAAGTGTAATTAAAATGAGAGAGCCATGCCTCTTATTTACACTCTCCAATTAGCTTCCTTAAAAACAACTTCTAGGTCACTTGGTCCACTTTCCTTATTTTAGGGTTAACCCACTTCTAAATTCTCCATTAAATTTATTATTGAAATAATTTGTTTTGTATTCACTTTGAATTATAATATACTAATCACTTCACTTTATTATTTACCTTTTAAAATCTCTTGAACCACTTTGACTACTTTGACCTTTTGGGGCTTCTAGATGATAGATGAGGGTCCTCCAACTTTGTAAGGCTATAACTCTCAAACCGTGAGGATTTATGTGGCATTCCACATACCACCAGAAATGGAATGACATACACAATCCATCTAGAATATTATTACCTTCAAATATAGCATAAATAATATGGTTATTCATCAAACAAACTTGGGTCCATTACCCAAACCTGGGTTATCCAACTTCACATGGTCATAACTCTCTAACCGTGAGGAGTTATGTGACATTATACATACCACCGGAAATGGCATGGAAATAACTATCCATATAGGATAGTTAACCTGATGAATTCATTGTCCTTCATCTCATTATTCCACAATTAAGCATGGGTTCTCTTACTACGCATAGCGTCTTCCCGTGAGGGCTTTCCCCATAAGGGTACCACTTTGGAGTTCATCTCTCAAAGAAATGTCTTTTAGCGTTTAGTCAATGGTATGGCAATGGTTTTGGATGGCTTCCACTTTAGCAAGTAAATATTGCTGAGCTACTGACACTCTCTTTCAGATCTCAATGGCTTGGGATTGGAATATCTCGATATCTATAACCTAGCTCTCGACATAATTCAACTTTACCTATAACTGTCATATCAATTCTTCTTGATGGCTTACCTTTGCTTGGCTGGTCTGGGCTAACTGATGTATTTGCTCGAGATCAGATCTGAGCTGCTCGATTTCCTTTTGATCAGCTACTCTGGCTTGCTCTAGACCTGCGTTCACCTAATCTCTAGCATTTGCCTCTATTGTAGCTAGCTTAGCCTCCAATTTACTGATCAAGGGGTTCTTCCTCTTTAACTATTCCTTTAGAGATCCGACGAAATATTGGTTGGTTGTAGCAAAAGCCCCCAACATCCCTGCTATCTAAGTGGTGAATTCATCCTTTTTCATGGCTTTCCCATCAGCTAAGATTTTGAATTTTTTAGCTATTGTGCCCTCTTCTCGGTAAATCTCTTGCTTGAATCGTGAAGCAAGAGATTTACCGAGAATTCGCCATGTGATTACTCACAACCTTATGTGGGTCATGTTTCTTAAACTCGATGTTGACCAATTTGAATTCCTCCAAGTTCATAGCCTCGGCTTTGGCGTGTCCGAAATCTAATAAAGAATATGTATTAAAATGAATGGGGAAGGGCGGCCATACCTTCTTCAAAAAAAATTTGAGCTCTTTGCTTATGCCATCGAGCACGGTTTGCCTGGCGATTTCACGACATACCAGCTTATCTGGCATGAATAGTGGTAGAGCATATGGGGGAACAGAGGCGCCAAAAACCCTAATGTATAAAAACTCCACTTCTACATACTATTCAGCCACACTACTCAAGTTGGTCGCGATGCTATCTGAAATCCTGGGAGGTGGGTTACCGAAGATGGAGACATGCATCAGTACCATTAACCAGTTGAAAATCTTGTATATGAATTCTTTGGCCTTATCCTCCCAAAGTTTCGAGTGATAGACATGAATAGGCTCAGCATTAGATGGAGTCCAGCTCTAGCTCATTAGAGGGAAAGGCATCATGAAACAAATGGCATCCATGATGTAGGCGGACATGAAAAACGAAGCTTCTTTCCCACTCACCTTCTGCGCTCAATATTCGGTAATTTGACTAGTTAGATTGTCCGACAATAGTTTGGCCCAGTCAAAATAAAAACCTTCAGCGACTGTATGAATTAGAGGCACCCACAAGAGGAAAAAGTGTGTGGTGTTCTCCCTCCCATACAACCTACATGCCATCATTGCTATATTCCTGAATGGAGGCTCTAAGGAGGAGATTGAATAAATTCTATTACAATCCGCCCTAAATTTTGCAGGGTGCAAAACCCAATCCTTGATCAGATCGGACAATTTTCTGCCATATTGCTCACATTCCTTCCCCTTGAAACCTTCCATAAACTCAGCATTGTATGCGAAGTTTGGTGTGGGTGACAATTGATACATTGCCTACAAATGTTTTGGTCTAAAAGTCCCAATCGTCACCTTCTGCTCCCTGATAATAGTCCTGGTCAGGATATCCACATGGTCTAGCGCCTATCTGATCATATCATAATAGGGAAGGAGTCGTGGCCTTGCCGCTATTTTGTGCATCTCTACTTGAATGACGATTTTGTCTTTGGTGGGAAAATCATCCTTCTCATTATCGCTAGAATCATCTGAACAATTCATTGATTCAAACTGAAGAATGTCGGATATGTATGTCCAGGTTTTGACAGTATTAATACTTCAGGGTGAAGTATTGGAAACATCATCTGAGTCCTGACCTGAACTCTCGGCAGCCACCTTGAACACTTTTCGTGGAGCCATGATAGAGAAATTTGTACTCAGATCTCCTGTAGTAAGAATTGTAAATACAGATAGAAGTTATCCTAATGAAAAAGCTCTGCGCGCAAAATAGAAATAAAATTGAAATAATGAAAGAAACTCCCTTGCTTTGATCTTTCAACTTTGCATGAGTCCTTGCTGACAGAACGGTCGGGTCATTTAATGGAAAGATTTAGGCGTGAAACAAGATCTTATTTTCCATTAACTCATCAAGATTCAAATCAATTCCATAAATGTTTAAAATATTTGTGATAATAAAGAAATGCGGAAACATTCAAAAATCTCATCCGTAGATTGTGTATGTTAAATGTCCTTTAAGGAATTAATTAATTTGGTTACGTCCCTTCAATTTTGTACTTTCATCTCTTTTAACCTGTAGCGCCCCTTTTCTGCTACTAAGGTTTAATCACTCTTAAAAGAAGACTATAACACCACTTGTACATAACTCATACAGATGTTATATAATCCACATGCATTTAAACAAATAAACACATTTAAGCACAGAGTAAAACATATTATTTAGTGTTATAATTAACAATCCATAGTGTTCCATATTAATTCATATACACAGCGGAAATCATGATAACATAAGCATTAGATTCATGCAAAAAATGATTAAAACACAATCAGATACTTATCTTTTAATAGTGGTAGATTCCACCACCCAAGTGCAGGCCTTCCATGAACCTCCCAGCCTTAGACCGCACTGCTCATCAACTCAGCAATGGGTCACCCCCGAGCTGGGACTAAGCTCCACCCCAAGGCAAGGAAATCTAGGCTAGGATGAGGTTACAGGGAAAACAACACATAAAATCTGGAAGGATTCTTCCCAGGATGCCATCTTACGCCCACTACTATCAGACTCTCATTCCCCACATTCATGTTCCGCTCGGGAGAATACACCTTCACAAGCACAGTCCATCGGTGCTAACCTCCCTCTCTGGGTATCGCCAACAGGATGGATCAGGAAGTATCAGAGCCTGAAGCTAGTGCTGGACACTCTCTGGAAGAAACCTCTTCCAACAACATCCACCTCCCTCACCTAGAGAGAGATCACACACAGGCTCAATCACAACTCGCACTGGCCATCAAGCCATGTGCAATCCAGCTCTGCATGGTCACCATAGCCAACTAGAAATACAAACACGGCCTCTCAAACAGGCTCAACAATGGCTCGAGGCCTCACAGTGATGGTTCACAGGAATGCATGATGAGTAATTACCGTAGGGGTCGACACAGACTCCACAACTCAGAATGGAGGGTGAGACCGACTCTTCAGAAACAAACACAGGCTTCTCGACTCATAGAATAGAGGTGTACTCAGATTAATAGAGCCAAACACAGGCTTTCCAACTGGTTCAACAATGGCGGAATGGTTCAGGGTCACGGCTTCAGGACAGAGCCTCCACGCATAGGTTCGATCAGTCGGACAGAGGATGTTCCCAGACTATCAAAGACAACATCGGGTTCTCGACTCTCAGGAATGCACGAGGTATTCTTGCGGTGGTTGGGTCGGTCGTACTGTTTAGTGCTCCCTACTCTCTCAGGTAGTCAGGTGGAATGAAGGAGAGAGAGAGAGAGAGCTCTCATGGCTCATCTTGGCTATTTATTTGCATGCACCAGGGTGGACACTTGTCACCCTTGGAACTGCATGTGTTCCATCAGCATGCATCCCCTTTGTATGCTTTCCTCTTGCCAGGAACTTATGATAAAAGTGAAAACATAAAATGCACATGTTCTTTTTGGAATAATATTAAATATTATTACTTCTAGGCTTAAGCCCCCTAGGCCAAACACTTATCCCCTTTTTCCCACCTTCCAGCCCCTAATCCCTTGCCCACTCTATGGATGCTCAGTCCCCCTTCACTCATTCATCGTGTTCAGTCTGCACCTGGTGGTGTTTGCAATTTTATTAAATGTTCTACATACATACAAGTACAAAATCAGGCCCTTGGCCTCCAACCCTTAGGCTCTCTGGCCTAACAATCACATAAGCCACTAGCTTATAAAAAATTGGCTCACCAGCCTATAAAACATAATTACAATTCCTTTCAGAACATGGTTTACAATGGGGCTCGGCCTTGGGAATACTACTATCCCCCTCCCCTTATTTTTGCATTGTCCTCAGTGCAACTCACACTGTCTCTGCAAGTCTTTCAAAATTTTCAAAAAGATGTGGGTACTCTGCCTGCATAACCTCTTCATGCTCCCATGTTGTGTCCTCGGGACCATACCAGGTCCACTAGACCTTTACAATCTCTATAGCTCAATTCTGGAGTTGTTTTCTTTTCCTGTCCAATATTCGCATAGGATGCACTTGCAGGACACCTTCTGGTTCCACCTAAATCACATTCCAATCTATAACATGATTAGCATCAGGTACATATTTCTTAAGCAGTCAAACAGGAAACACATTATGTACAGTCATAGATGTAGGTAATGAAAGCATGTATGCAACCAGCCCAATCCTTTCCAGGATCTCAAATGGCCCACAAAATCTTGCTGCCAACTTGGCGCAACTTCCCAGCTTTAGGGAACTCCTGTTAGTTTTCACTTTCAGGAAAACATGGTCACCCACTTTGAATTCTCTATGGGTTCTGTTACTATCAGCGTAACTTTTCTGTCTGTCCTGGGCAACTTTTAGATTCCGTTTAATTTTTATTATTTGATCTTCCATATCTTTGAGTAGCTTAGGCCCAACTACTACTCTATTAACTGGATTATCCCATCTCACTGGAGTGTTGCACTTTCTTCCATAAAGCGCTTCGAATGGGCTCATCTTCAATGATGCATGATACCCATTTTTGTAGGCGAATTCTACCAAATGCAAGTAGTCTTCTCACCTTGATGGTTTATCCATCACATACATTCTCAGCATGTCTTCTATTACTCTATTCACTCTCCCTGTCTGTCCATCAGACTCAGGATGATACGCTGTGCTAAAGTTCAGATTCGTTCCGAATCCCTTAAACAGTCCTTTCCAAAAATTCGAGGTGAATTTCGGGTCCCTATCAGACACAATTGTCTTAGAAATTCCATGCAAGTGTGCAACTTCTTTTAAGAAGATATCAGCAACATCTGCTTCCCCGTGGGTGGTTTTCAGTGGAATAAAATGGGCGGCTTTAGTAAGCTTGTCCACCACCACCATGATTGAAACATGTTGCTTTCTTGTTCTAGGTAGTCCGGTGATAAAATCCATTGTTACCACGTCCCATTTCCACTCAGGAATAGGTAAAGGCTGCAACAACCCTACTGGGTGCCTATGCTCAGCCTTAACCTTTTGGCACTCCATACATATAGCGATGTATTCAACAATTTCTTTCTTCAAACCCAGCCAAAAATAATGGCCTTTGACTACTTCCATAGTCTTCTGATAACCAGGATGTCCAACATAAGTCGCGTTATGCATCTCCTTTAGAATTGCTAGCTTCAATTCTTGGACATTGGGTACATACACTCTGTTTTTATACAAAAGTAAACCATCAATTCCCAAGGTGTATCTTTCCTTGGTCTATGGTCTCTCATGTTGTTGTAGCTTTGCTACAAGACTTTTGTACTGCAAATCAATATTTGTAGCTTCCAAAATTATGTCTTTCATCTCAGTCCGGTACATGCTAATGGTTGTAGCATGTAATTCGTGCACTTTTTTGTTGAGTGCATCAGCCACCTTATTTTCTTTCCCTTTGATATGCTTGATATCAAAGTCATATTCACACAGAAACTCCAGCCATCTAATTTTTTTGGCATTTAAGGTCAGCTGATCAAATAAATATTTCAGACCGTTATGGTCTATTCTCAACTCGAATCTCTTGCCCATGACGTAATTCCTCCATTTCCTCAGGGCGTGGACGATTGCTACTAGCTCTAAATCGTGGGTGGCATAATTCTTCTCATGCTCCTTCAACTTTCGGGATTCATAACAAACTACAAATCCCTCTTGGCTGAGAACTCCTCCTATCCCCTCCTTACACGCATCTGTGCACACTAAGTAATCCTTATTTGGATCTGCAATCTTCAGGATTGGAGCACTAGTTAGAAGCTTCTTCAATCGCTGGAAGCTGCTCTCACATTATTCAGTCCACTGGAACTTCTTCTCCTTCCTTTGCAAGGAAGTGATAGAATGAGCTATCTTTGAGAATCCGGCTATGAACCTCTTATAGTAGCCCGCCAGACCCATAAAAGATCTAACTTTTGCCACATTCCTTGGCGTTGGCCATTCTCGAATGGCCTGTACCTTTTCAGGATCCACAGTGATCCCTTCTTCAGATATAATGTGTCCCAAGTAATGGATCTGCCTTTGATAAAAAGAGTACTTGCTCAATTTTGCATACAACTGGTGTTCTCTCAACACCTGCAGCACCATTCTCAGGTGTTTCTCATGTTCTTCCTCTTTCTTGGAATACACCAAGACGTCGTCGAGGAAGACTATGACAAACTTGTCCAAATAATCTCTGAACACTCCATTCATTAAGCACATGAAAACAGCAGGCACATTGGACATCCCAAACGGCACCATCGTGAACTCATAATGATCGTACCTTGTTATAAAGGTGGTCTTGTTGATGTCCTCATCCTTTATTCTCACTTGGTGATATCCTGATCGGAGATCTATTTTCGAAAATATTTTCGCATCCTTCAACTGATCAAAAATATCATCAATCCTTGGCAAAGGATACTTGTTCTTGATAGTGACCTTATTCAACTGCCGAAAATCAATGCACAACCTCAATGTCCCATCTTTCTTCTTCACAAATAGGACCGGGGCTCCCGATGGTGACACACTGGGGCGAATGTAACCTTTCTTTAGTAGCTCTTCGAGCTGCAATTGCAACTCTTTCAGCTCTGGTGTACTCATTCTATAAGGAGCCTTCGAAACCAGAGCTTCTCCAGGCATCAAATTTATAGAAAAATCGATGTCCCTCTTTAGAGGTAGTCCAGGTACCTCCTGAAATATGTCCTTGAATTCTTTGAGGACTTCGTGGTCTTCCAGATTCAAGACTTCATCTCGAGATGATTCTTCCACCCGAGCTGCAAATAATTGACAGCCTTTCCGGTAACATTTCTTCAGCTACATGGCTGAGATTTCCCTCACAGCCAGGGCTCTGGGAATTCCTTGGACTGTTACCTGATTTCCCTCCTCGTTCAGGCATGTAAACCTCTTGTTGCGGCAATCCAAAAGGGCATGGTGTTGGTCCAACCAGTCCATCCCAATTAAGCAATCGTATGAGCTTAAAGGAAGAATGTTCAGTTCAGCCTTAGTGCTCATTCCTTTCATGTCCACTGAACAAGACTTAACCAATTCAGTGACCTTTCTCTTGGTCCCTGTGGCCAACTGCACTAACCAAGACTTCTCATATTTTCTTCTCGTTAGATGCAAACTTTCCACCACTCTAGGATCTACATAACTATGGCTAGCCCCTGAATCAATCAAAATAACAAGTGGTCGGTTGTTGATCATACCTTCCACTTCAATCATGTGCGATTTAAATTCTGTTTGCTTGTTGTCCAAGGCTGCATAGATCCTCGGCATTCTACTACCCATATTCCCCACTATTTCAGCTTGCTGAACAATATGTACAGTTCTCTCTTTACCATTTTTATGGGGACAATCTCTGTACTTGTGGTTTCCTTGACAACCCCAACACTGAATGGGTGTCTGTCTCTATCTTTGTGCTTCCTCTTCAGTCATTCTCGGCTCTCTAAATGATGGCTGTCCCTGAAGACTATTTCTGAAAAAGGAAGGCTTGTTTCCCTTCTGCCTCTGTTCCTTCTTAAACTTCTGATGATCATTCCATACCTTCCGAAGGGTAGGCCCTTCTCCTTGCTATTAATACAAACATTTCTCCCTTCTTATGGTTTCTTCCATGGTCTTAGGATCGTCATATTGAATCTTGTCACTCATGGAAGGTGGCAGTCCAATCAGATATCTCTGAATCTTGACAACCTCATCTTTGATGAATGGAACATGCTTCAGTAGTTCTAGAAAACTTCTTTCATACTCATCAATAGTCATGTTGCCTAGCTTGAGTTCGAAGAACTCCTTCATCTTTCTGTCATAGTATCTTTTAGTCAAGTATTTCTTCTCGAAATACCTCTTAAATTCCTTCCAAGTGACCTCTTTCTCTCTGATGTGATGCACCTGCACAAAATGATCCCACCACATGGATGCTTTTCCTTTCAATTGGTACATTGCAATTCTTCCTTCTGCATGGGAAAAATAATTCTACAGTTGGAAGTATTTCTTCATGCCAAGCAACCAGGTCTCGGCATATTCCTCCTTTTTATGTTCTCCATCGAATGTTGGAGGCTTAATCTTGTTCATTTGCCCTTTCAATTCCTCCTTTCCATATTTTTGATGTTTTCTGGTAGGGAACGAACTTGAACTACTGTGTCTCTCCCTATCAGAATGTCGTTGGCAGCGACTAAGATTTCGACTACCACTCCTCGACCTACTTCTTCTCCCATGGGTTCTGCGACTCTATGTCTTACTTGAGTCTCTTCCCTTCTCGAGTCTCCTCTCTATTATTTCTAGGCTCTTCAAAAGTTTTAAGTTTAATACACCCTGTCGATCTCTGACTTTCATGAGATTTTGGCTATCAGCTCGGCGAGCCTGGGCCTCTCTTTGCAATCCTTCAGTGATTTTCATTATGTGTCCATCCTTATCCTTCTCTTTTCCATTCCCATTGAAGTTCGATCCTTCGACTCCCATGTTAACTTACTTTCCTTTCTGTTTGTCTTCTGTTTCGGGGGTAATCTGCACCTTTCCCCACTCCATACTCGACGTTGTTTAACTGGAGTCCTGACCTTCATTGAACTATGCACACGCACTGTCCAATTAAATTTGAATTTTCTCAGGCCATTAAACCTTCAGGAACAATCCTCAACATTTATAAGCCAATACGAACAAAAACAAAAGACATTTCGATTCAAATAAGTTATCTGAGCTCTCGTTCGGCTCTGCAATTTTTGGGTTTTCGAAACTTTCATTTTTGGTACTTCGGGATTTCGAGACTTCGGGTTTCGGGGTTTCGTCCCACGAGGCTTCCAGACTTGCTTTCCTTTCCAACCCCTGACTTCCAAAATTCCAATTTACGTTACCCTCTGGGCCCACATAGTACAGTGGTCACCCACAACTACGGTGGCACATGGCACGTTAATGAGGGTCCACATCGCTTTTTAACGACGTCATCGGTTCCACCACTCTTGCTTTTCTCCTCAACCCACTGGCACGTGCTACACATTCATGTGTCCACTTCTATTCCTAGTAAAATCCAACGGTCAGATCTTTCTCAGATCTACGGCGCAGATTCTTTTGGTGTTTCGGGGTTTCGGGCATTGGAAGTTCGTGCATCCACACATCTTGAACTTTCTTTTGCCGAAATCATGAAATCATTGTCTACTAACTTACTTGATCCAATGGTCAAGTTCTTATCCCACAATCTATGGTGTAGATTGTTTCGGGATTTCGAGTTTCGAAGGTGTTCTCCTCTTCTCACCTCCCATCTCCCAAAACGTCGATTTCTTCCTGGGCAATCAACGGTCCCGATCTCTCTTAGATCGATGGTTACGATTCAATCATGAATTCGCGTTTTGTGAATTCTCACGAACTCACCCGTTGACTAATTTCAAGTTACGAGTCAGCGAAAGGTTGATCGCTCTCCTTGCGTTCTTTCTGATGGACGGTCCTGACTAACTCGAGATTTTGCGTATCGTGATTTCCACACTCTTGTGCAATTCCAAAGGGATTTAAACCCCGTGCACACTTTCCAGATCTATGGGTCACGAGGGTTCACCTTCCCTCTCAAACAGATCCTAAATCTCCTACACTTCTGGTGTGGAGTCCTCTCTCTCTGTGGACTTATACCACACTAGTTGTAGTTTCATAATGTCGCCATACCTCCTGAGCTTAAAAACTCATCAAGTAACTCCTTGACACCTTGGAGCAAACCAGGGTCCGAAATTGGCCTTCCAGACCCAATTTCCCCTCGCATTCTCGGTCCAAAGACGGCTCCACTGGCCCATCTAGGCTTAGCGTCGAAACCTTGGCTCTGATACCAAACTGTAGCGCCCCTTTTCTGCTACTAAGGTTTAATCGCTCTTAAAAGAAGACTATAAAACCACTTGTACATAACTCATACAGATGTTATATAATCCACATGCATTTAAACAAATAAACACATTTAAGCATAGAGTAAAACATATTATTTACTGCTATAATTAACAATCCATATCGTTCCATATTAATTCATATACACAACGGAAATCATGATAACATAAGCAGTAGAGTCATGCAAAACATGATTAAAACATAATCAGATACTTATCTTTTAACAGTGGTAGATTCCACCAACCAAGTGCAGGCCTTCCACAAACCTCCCAGCCTTAGACCGCACTGCCCATCATCTCATCAATGGGTCACCCCCGAGCTAGGACTAAGCTCCACCCCAAGGCAAGGAAATCTAGGCTAGGATGAGGTTACAGGAAAAACAACACATAAAATCTGGAAGGATTCTTCCCAGGATGCCATCTTACGCCCACTACTATCAGACTCTCATTCCCCACATGCTTGTTCCACCCAGGAGAATACACCTTCACAAGCACAGTCCATCGGTGCTAACCTCCCTATCTGGGTCTCGGCAAGAGGCCGAATCAGGAAGTCTTAGAGCCTGAAGCTGGTGCTGGACACTCTTTGGAAGAAACCTCTTCCAACAACATCCACCTCCCTCACCTAGAGAGAGATCACACACAGGCGCAATCACAACTCGCACTGGCCATCAAGCCACATGTATTCCAACTCTGCGTGGTCACCATAGCCAACTGGAAATACAAACACGGCCTCTAAAACAGGCTTATCAATGACTCAAGGCCTCACAGTGATGGTTCATAGGAATGCATGATGAGTAATTCCCACAGGGGTCGACACAGACTCCACAACTAGAAGGGAGGGTGAGACCGACTCTTCAGAAACAAGCACAGGCCTCTCGGCTCACAGAATAGAGGTGTACTCGGATTAACAAGGCCAAACACAGGCTTTCCAACTGGCTCAACAATGGCAGAATGGTTCAGGGTCATGGCTTCGGGACAGAGCCTCCATGCATAGGTTCGATCAGTCAGACAGAGGATGTGCCCAGACTATCAAAGACAACACAAGGTTCTCGACTCTCAAGAACACACGAGGTATTCTTGCGGTGGTTGGGTCGGTCGTACTGTTCAGTGCTCTCTACTCGCTCAGGTAGTTGGGCGGAATGAAGGAGAGAGAGAGAGAGCTCTCATGGCTCATCTCGGCTGTTTATTTGCATGCACCAGGGTGGACACTTGTCACCCTTGGAAATGCATGTGTTCCATCAGCATGCATCCCCTTTGCATGCTTTCATCTTGCCAGGAACTTAGGATAAAAGTGAAAACATAAAATGCACATGTTCTTTTTGGAATAATATTAAATATTATTACTCCCAGGCTTAAGCCCCCTAGGCCAAACTCTTAGCCCCTTTTTCCCACCTTCCAGCCCCTAATCCCTTGCCCACTCTATGGATGCTCAGTCCCCCTTCACTCATTCATCGTGGTCAGTCTTCACCTGGTGGTGTTTACAATTTTACTAAATGTTCTGCATAGATACAAGTACAAAATCAGGCCCTTGGCCTCCAACCCTTAGGCTCTCTGGCCTAACAATCACATAAGCCACCAGCTTATAAAAACTTGGCTCACCAGCCTATAAAACATAATTACAATTCCTTTCAGAACATGGTTTACAACGGGGCTTGGCCTTGGGAACACTACATAACCTCTTTTCGGCGTTCTCCATCTTGGATGATTTTGTTCCTAGTCTCGAAGTCCAAAATACCTGAAATCGCAATGGCGCAATTTAGCCTTTTACCCGTCATGTTTCCCAAGATTTTATTTAATCCATGTCTAAAGAAGTAAATGGAGACTTCGTGGATCGAAGTCACGAAGATGCGGCTTTTGGAGGGAACGATCGTCGAGTCACGAAAGCACAATAACATTTAAACAAGGTTTAAAGGATTTACTCTTGACACTAACCAGGGTAACTTTTGGAACCGTTTTGTGACTTCGCATATCGGAGTTTGAAAACCATGCGACTTGTAACTCCCAAAGTGAGATAGCACAAGGTAATGAAAGTGATAAACTTTCTTAACGGTTAAGTGACGGTGATTTAGAACTATAATGGCCATCGCCACTTCGCATGTCGGGATACTAAGGCTTTCAGTGGGTAAAGATCATTAAGTAAAAGACATCCTGAAAACCAACCTTTGATTTTAAGAATTATATTTCAACCACTTGGAAAATGCATCTCCAACACTCTCCATGATCTACCTTTTAGTGGTTAAACCGATTTTTTAAGGAACCTGCTCTGATACCAATTGTTGGATTACTGAGAGGGGGGTGAATCATTAATAGCGTAATTATAATCCTTTTTCTTCAAATGTTATATCAATGAAGAATTATTATCCAATAATGAGTAGTAAGAAATAAACAATCACACACATACACAGTACACCACTGTTTTACATGGAAAGCCAAATTGGGAGAAAACCACATAATGTTTTTTCTTATATGTAATGAAGAATTACATTCATTGGAAGCACCAACTTCCTTTGTTTTCCAGCTGCAACTGGAAGGAGGCTTCAACCCCCTAGTTTCTCAGGCTACAACCTGAGGGAACCTCCAACTCCCCAATTCTCTAGCTACAACCAGAAGGAGGCTACAACCCCCTATGTTTTCCGGCTACAACCGGAAGGCGGCTACAACCACCTGTCCTTGTTCCATCCTGCCACCCTGAAGTAGAAGTATAATGATGGAACCACTATCACACTATCTCTATGAGATATACCATTGTAAACCTGTACCAATAAATCTAAACCATGCATCAATCTGTACCTCAACCTGTAATCAACCTGTACCATAAACAAGTGCATTAACCATGCACCAACCTGTACCAAACAACCTGTAATCAACCTGTACCATAAACAAGTGCATACAACCATGTACAAAGTATGTACCAATCATGTGTCAACTACTCATCAACTATGACTCATCAATATGTACCAACATCATCAACTATACACCTCATGTATGTGCCAACTCACAAACTACTTGTCTCAACCATGTACTCAACATGTACCTCAACCAAAATACCTCATCAATTTCATCATCCAAGTCTGATTTTTAGCTCTATAATAGACCTGGTGTATATGATCACATTCCTGCAAACCTTCCTTAACTTTAACAACAAGAGACTAGCATTTTCATCAAACTTTTCTTTAGTCTCACATGCCTAGTTTTGGATTAGTCAACAACCCTAACTTGAAGTAATCATAACTTTAAACTTGTAATGTATAAATATCTGAAAATGATACAAAATTTTATTCAGTGTGTTTTATGCAATTCCTCCTGGTGTCACTACTTGGAACCTCTCAGAAAAGGAGTTATAGCAAAAATGGCATACCTTATTGAATTATGGCTCATTCTAGAGAGCAACCTTGTAGAGCGTGCATCACATGAACTATTAGTTGAATTGATATGAAAAGGTTACAAAACATACTAAATAATATACCCTAACCAACACATTTGGTCTCACTAAATTTGGATCTTTTAGGAAGAAGTTATGACATTTTTACCCGAAACACCTGTTTTTGACTAGTTTTAGGACTAGCCACAAACCCTATTTTCCACAGAGTGTAACTCCCAAAATACAATGACCCACGAGATGAATTGTTTACCACAGATACTTGGGTATGTTTTCTCAATGGAATATCAATTTCAAAGTCTGAATAATTATAGAAAAAAATCTATAGCGAAAATGGTGACATGACCTGTAAATAACATACCTTAGAAAGCACCATCAAAAGAATTTATCCTTCCTTGCATTTCGGCATTATTTTCTTCACCTTCCCTCAGAAATTCGGATTAGATATCCTTGGTTACCTCAGACACCTATATATATTCAATATTCTCAAGTGTAATTAAAATGAGAGAGCCTTGCCTCTTATTTATACTCTCTAAGTAGCTTCCTTAAAAACATCTTCTAGGTCAGTTGGCCCCCTTTTCTTATTTTAGGGTTAACCCACTTCTAACTTCTCCATTAAATTTATTATTGAAATAATTTATTTTTTATTCACTTTGAATTATAATACACTCATCACTTCACTTTATTATTTACCTTTTAAATTCTCTTAAACCACTTTGACTACTTTGACCTTTTGGGGCTTCTAGATGACATATGAGGCTCCTCCAACTTTGTAAGGTCATAACTCTCAAACCATGAGGCGTTATGTGACAATCCACATACCACCAGAAATGGAATGAGATTTAATATCCATATATAATAGTATTACCTTCAAATATATCAAAAATCATATCGTTATCCATCAAACAAACTTGGGTCCATTACCCAAACCTGGGTTCTCCAACTTCACATGGTCGTAACTCTCTAATCGTGAGGATTTATGTGACGTTCTACATACCACCGGAAATGGCATGAAAAGAACTATCCATATAGGATATTTTCCCTGACAAATTCACTATCCTTCATCTCATTATTCCACAATTAAGCATGGGTTCTCTTACTCCATAAAGCGTCTTCCTGTGAGGGATTTCTCCATAAGGGGACCACTTTGGAGTTCATCCATATTTACTTCTTATCAACCATGAAAAAACAATAATGAATCATATTTAAATCAAACAATATTGGGCCCATTACCCAAACCTTTGTGCTACAGGGCTTTCTTCAAGGGTTGACATCAATGACAACCAACCTTAATCAACACCATCATCCTCATCGTCATGGTTATCATTGTCATAATTATCGTCGTCATCATCATTGTCTCAATCGTCGTCTTCATCATCACTGTCACCACCATGGTCATCATCTTCATCATCATCGTCATTGTCAAATTCATCATCATCATCATTGTCATCATCATCGTCATCGAAATCATCATCATCATCATCATCATCATCTTCATGGTCATAATATTCATCGTCATCGTCATCATCGTCATTGTCATGGTCATCATCATCGTCATCATCATCGTCATCATCGTGATTTTAGTAGTCATCATCATCATCATCTTCTTCTTCATTGGAATTATCATCATCGTCATCATTTTGATTGCCATGACCATCGTCATATCATAATCATTGTTATCTTCATGATCATTGTCATCATCGTCGTCCTCATAGTCTTCGTCACCACCATAATCAGCAATAGTATCCACTCATTCCTTGTATATTTCAACCCTAACACCTTAAGGGAGGTTCCAAAATATCTAGGGTAAGAGAGGCATCATCCCCGCGTGAGGGTGCTAGTTCTATCTATTATGTGTATTTCATCGTTTCATCTTTATAATTGTAGAATATCTACTTGTGTATTGATCAAGTTTGTGCTCCTTTCTCTGGTTGAGCCAAAAGGGTTCTTTTGCTTAGATGATTCATGGATTCATAAGTTTAAAATAACCTATTTTCCTAGGATAGTTTCATAATGTCCAACATGGGTTAGAGAATTAGGTTGTAAGATATTCCCTTGTCACATCATGGCCTTCAATGTGGGGATGTCTTTGTAAGATGCAAACCTATCTATTGCGAGGTGAAAATTCCTCTAGAGGTAGATATGAAAATTTACTAACATAAAGCCATTCATTATGGTAATATGGTGGTTATATTGTATTAATAAGACCATACCTTATTGAACATCGTGATTGTAGTATTAATCCCATACTTTATTGAACATCATGGTTATACCACTATCTCCAGATAATTACATTGGTTCTAGGAGGAGATTCATGGGTGAAATGAACATGGAAATAATGGAATCGATAGGACAAGTAATCTATAATGGAAGTACTAAGAAGAGATCAAGTAGATATAGGTAAGAACTATTTTGAATAGGGTTCAATATCCATGGAAGTTGATTTACCCATAGAATAGTGAAAATTATGGAAATATTGATACGTAAAGCTATACACAAATCAAAGAAACCAAACATATTTTATGGCTAATATACATGTTATATCTATAATAGATCATATAGTGTTAACACCATATTATACGAGCTTCTCTCCTCTCTTCACCATTGCTCATGTTATAATGTAACGCATAGTTCTCTTGATTGATAGTCATTACTATTGCATTCAGACTAATATGATAACCGATACTCCTATTTAGTAAGAAATGAACATAAAGTACATATATTCTATACTCACTTAGATTAGGGATATATTACAACTAAGTTACCTATACATCATACACTTTATGTCATATATTTTTGCCAACACTAGTAGTAATACTCAATACTTATGCTAATCAAGCTAGAATATTGTAACCTTCAAATTAGGGAAATAAACATAGCTTGGATTTACTAGAGTAAAGTATCATGTATATTAGAGAAAGAATATGGTTCAATAGTTATTATAGAATCAATTATTAGGGATATGATTATACATCTCTAACTATTACAACATAGTGAATGATCTAACATATTATGGAGATAGAACCAATCCCTTGTATTTGAGCTTAATGACTAGGTCTATGAATAGAGTATAACTAAGGCATATGTAGTGGATTTGGTTTCAATCAATCAAAGGAAGAAAGATGATTACCTATCATACCAGTACTAATCACTTGCATAGGATTGTTCCCCATTGAATACTCATACTTATCAAACATAATGGTTCCAACACTAATACATGAAGAACAAGCAAAGGATAAGTAGTACTAATATCTTATGAAACTTGTAAGCAATGACCAGATTTGGTACCAGAATAAGGTTATCACATGTTCCATAACTAATAGTCCATAATCAATCATAACATGAATTTGTTCCAATTCCATTACTAGGGGTATGTAAGCTTTATTATGTTTAAAAAACATTTATACCATCACCTCTTGCTTACTTATTGTTGGCATAGGGGCAGACCCAGGGTTTAACGCTACAACAGTGCACCAACAAAACCCTAACTATCAGCTCTTTCGGCAACACCTGTGAAGAAAATGAAGTCTCACCCGAGGTAGAGGTAGGGGTGATTGCAAGACTCAGGTGTTTGCAACCTTAGCTAGGATACAGATATCTGATTACACACTAAACAAAGCACTTAACATCAATAGTTCACCTAGAATTAACCTTTATCTCACTCCATAGATAACACAGAGCATTGTAGTATATACTTAGATCTAAGATGATTCAACACTTAGCAGCATACAACAGACCGGATATGGTATACCAAGCACTTAGCAACTTCTTACACATCAAATCTATCATCTATACACATCTAATAAGATCAAAGCATAATTAAATCTATCTAAACATGTCATATCACTTAGTAAGAGAGGGAAAACACATGTAAGTAATAGCACAAAGCATGACACACATATTTACATGGTTCACCCCCACCCTAGGGCTATGTCTACCAACTCTTCTTCTCTATTATTGTTGGCCAATCAGTTACAAGCACAAAGCCTCAAAACCTACTCCGTGTAGGACAGGAGATCTGTGCAGCTCGCTAGATCCTCCTTCCCCGAGTAGCTCTAAGCATAAAACCTTCTTACAATCTGTGCACTCAGCACTTACAATACTTGCACTCAGCTCTGCAAGTATATCACACAGATCATCTCTTACCACTAAGCCACTTCTCAAGTGTCCTAAAAAAAATTCCCTTCTTACATAGCCTAGACTTCTACTTATACATTACAAAAAGGGGCCTAAACATGGGTAAACCCATGAACCGACATCCCAGTCCCGTTACATTATCCCAAAAAACCCAAAAAAGACCCAAAAAGGGGGTCTAGCTTCCACGATCTTTGCTTCGCCTTGCGCTCCATCTTTGATAGGGTGCCGAAGTCCAAAAAATAGTCAAATATGACCAATTGTTCCTCAAAACTTGGTCAAGGGCCAACAGGGCTCCAACACTCACCTGTGACTCGTCCCGAGTCACTTAGGTCTGGGTAAATTTGCCTCAAAGCTCTCGAGATTGGATCGAGCTCCTTCGACTTGTCTTTGTGCTACTGCTTCTTGCTCATCGAATTCCTTAATAACCTCTTCGTTTATAGGTCCTTCCAGTTGTTGCTTGACTGTAACAATTACTTGTTCTAGTACTATTCCTTAGCCTTCAATTTCTTCAAATAGTAGATAGGCCGCCTCCTGGCTCGGCTGGATTTTTTGGGTGACTTCCATCACTCTGTTCTACGTGGTAAGAACAAGTTGTTGGGCAGTGCACTATTCCTAGGATCTCTTCATCCTCTCGATGGGTGACAGGAGATTGAGTTGCGCCTATATTGTATCTGCATGATGCTTTGCTTCCTGGAGTTGGGACTCCAATTTCTTCAACTCTGGGTCTTCGGATAGTTGTTCATATATCTGTGCGCTTCTTCTACTTAACTATTTTCATTCTGCAGCAAGTGTTTTAATCCTCTCGACTGCGCTCTGAGAATTCAATTCTTATTGTTTACGCACTTCATGCGAGGTACTTGGTATGGTTTGAAACTCTAATTCCACGACCCTTTGGTGAAGCTGCTGAATAACTTCAGCAAGCTTCATCACTTGACATTTGAAGGGTTCTTCTCTCTTTTGTTCTAAGCCAGTGACAAAGAAGAATGCTCGGTTAACTTCTTCTTCCATCCCGATATGCTTCGCGAGCAGTTTCTCTTTCTCCTTTTGGATCTTCGCTCTATCTTTTCCAAATTTTTCTTGGAGGGGATCCTTCTCTTGTTGCGTGGCTCGACGTTGTTCTATGATTTCCTCTTGTACTTTATTTAAGGCCTGAGTAACCTGTGCTTTTTCTTCCTGTGCATGTCAAAGGTGTACTTCAACTGTATCAGCAATCTTTCAGAGTTGAACTGATTCTTCTCCCACTTCTTTTGTTCCTTCTTGAAGAGGCGTAGTAGAGATTGAGCGGCTAGACTGGAGTGCCTGTTGCACTTCTTGGAGCCCAATTTCATTCCTGTTATATATCTGCTCCTTCTTTTCTTCCTTCTTTTCTGTTATCTCTTATATGGACTCATTCATAGTTGCGAGGAGGAAACTGAAGTCATCCAGAGTGAGCATGGTCTACATCTTATTTATGATTGCTTTTGATTTCTTCTGGGAGGGAGACTTTGAAGGCAACCCTTTTCTCTTCCTTATAACTTTGACTTCGTCTTTCAGTCTCTTTTCAACTTCCTATAGGTCTTTTTCATTACCTCCTTGATCTGGTGTGATGAAATTCGTCCTTACAGATCTGCTATCTACATCCTGAACCTCTTCAGGCTTCTTCGTCTTCTTCGTCTTACTGGGTCGAGGTGTGTCCAGTGCAGCTTATGCGTTGTTGATATCTGAAATGTTTGTTGGATCTGCTACAACAAGGAGGTCCACCGACTATTCCTTGGTGATCTCTTCTAGGTCTTCTTTTGTCAGCTTATAATAGGACTGAAGCTATTCCTGGTGCTTATCAACGCATGGAGTTAGGTATATAAAGTGGCGGTCCGTGCTGAAATTTATCAGAGGTCAGAACCTTTTTAAAGTGTTCATTGTTATGTAAGGTTCATCCCCTATGGATTCTTTCAATTGGTTATAATACATGTGGAAAACAACATTCAATTTCCATTGCTTGTTCATGTCGGTCGAATACCACAATGTACTGAACTTCGCGGCTAGTGGCTCAAAGGGGTCGAGGCCCGGGAAGGTTGCACCTTTCGGTAGCTCCCATGCAACAAAATCGATCAGTATTACAATCCATCTAAAATGGAACTCATGTCCCTGATCCTAGGCTTATTTATAGTCAATCTCTAGCTGGTTTACCAGGTACTTCGCCCAGTTCATCTGTAGTCCCTCTGCGCATTTTCCTACGAGGTCAACTACGAAGCCTGATACTTGTGTAGGTTGATTCTTACATACCATCTTTCCTACGATTAGTTGACATGCAAGGCTCACTGTTCCACTTTCGATAGAGGCTACCTTGTAGCCTCAGGCACCCTTCTCGAAAGTGCCATAAGATTATTTAATCTTCTGTGAAAGAGCACGGTCCGCGGTCTTTCCAGGGTAGTAATCCTAGGGATCAAGGCTCTACATGCCAAGCCCAATGATCCTATTGATCAACGCCGGATCAATAGTTATGCAATGGTTTAACCACAGGTATCCTCTGTGGTAACTTTCTAGCAGCAATTTTACATAAGCATTCACCTCTTGTTGTCTGCCGAAGTGTGGTATTTTCATAACGTTGAGCAAAGTAGACTGCACGAGGTTCATCGTCCATTGTTGAGGGATGATCTTCAAATTCTTGCCCTTATTTCATGTCAAGTAATTATACAGGGTGAGCATGTTATAAACCTTACGGTCCCCTAGGTTGAAGTTGCAAAACTTCAACATTGTAACCTTCTCTTGATCTACACAGTAGGTATGTACTCCTTTCAGTAGATATGCAGTGACTAGGGTTTATTCAAAGTCTCTAGGGACACTATCCCTGTTAATCACACCGCTCAGAGGGGGCATGTAAGATGGTAGTATGGATGGTACTAACTTCACGTTGGCTATGTTGTCTTTATGCTTAGTTCTCCTTTCTGCGTCGGCTTGAGATGTTCCTACTCGAACAGTCAATGGGGTGGCTTGCACTCCTCTCGTCGATGATGCTTGGACTTCGATGGACATTCCTATTTGTGACATGACTCTCTCAGACATTAAATCGAGAAGGACCTATGTGACGGATTCCTCAACTGCGGTGACCTCGTTGGACATATGCACTCGGAAAAGATAATCGGGGCACGATGATCTCAAATACTACACTAGGATAAATAATTTGCTTGCAATGATCACTGTATACAATCACTAGTTCTGTGGGCTTCAAACTTTCAGTTGGCAAAAGTGTTCTTTGGGCACGGCACGACGAGCTAAATAGGAAATTCGTCAACGATCTGCTTGCAATGGGTATGAATCTTCCATTATCGTAGATCCATCCATTATGGTGAGGTCCAATGGTATGGCGTTGATCCTTGAATGCTTTTCTATCCGTTCAGGGAGTAAGTCGAATGGGTATATCAGTCCAATGGCTAGATTGCTTCGCCATGGAGAAGTGCCATATGTCGTTGTTCTGATATCTCGGTGAAGTTCAATTCCTGTGATTTTTCCTTCTGCAGTGTTCCACCTGGTATCTCTTATAACTTTTGAATCTTCACCTTTTTCTTACTTAATTTTCTAGCCTTCTTCCCGGTAGTCTTCAACTCAGTCGGTATTTTCCCATTTTGATTCTTATCTTCTCTCAACATAGTCACTTCGCACTGTTGAGATTCTTTCTTCAAATCCGAGGGTAATACTCCTTCAACATATGGATTGGGTATTTTAGTCTTCTGTGGTTCCTCTAATGCTCTTATATCTTTGACGTCCAAGTCCCTAGAGTCCAATATCTTAGATCTGTTCTCTTATTCTTCCATCAAGTAGGTGATCCTTCTTGTCATAAATTCCATGAGTTCTTGCTTCTTCTGTTCTAGGGATTCCTTTTCTTCTTTTCTTCAGATCTCATCTTTTTCAATTCAGATCTTGCCTAACAAAGCTGGAAATGGGGCACGGTCCTCAATAAATTTAATAACTTTGAATTATTCCTCTATCGAAGCTCCATGGGTACTCATAGCTATCTGGGTAATCCTACCACATAGGGTTACCATTTTTCCTTTAAACAACCCTATTTTTCCTAGTGAAGGAACCATAACAGGCCTTCCTAGGGTTTCCCAAGTTCTTTCTATCATAATGTTCATCTGTGTTTCCTCATCCAGAGCACAGTCAATGTCGAAGTCTCCTATTCTTACTTCGATTTCCTCCTTTTCTTTGAAGATCTCTGACAAATTGGAATCTTTATGTTCATTCATGGTTTCTTTCATTTTCAGTAACATAATATTTGATTCTTTCTGGGGTTCCTCTATAATCTTAGTCTCTTGATCTCCTTCAGGGTTTGCTTACTCCATATTCAGATTTTCAAGTCTAGCAATCATTCTAGGGCAATCCAGTACTTCATGGTCCATAGCCTTACAACAGAGGCAACTAGGTTTTCTCCTAGGGCATTCTTTAGCAATATGTCCTAGTCTTCTACAACTATAACAAAGAGTTAATCCTCTCTTTCTCTTCAATGATCCCCAACTTTTCCTGTACTGCGCACTAGGATCATAATAGCTAGCCTGCAAAAATTTATTTCTAGGATCCTACATCCACTCGTTAGTCCAAACATTCTTTATATCCATAGGTATAACATATCTTTCATTATTCTTATCATATCTATTCATATCAATCATTTTTTCATCTAACAATTCCCTAGTTTTCAAGCTAGGACAAAATCTATCAATCATACCTAAATTCATGCTTCAGAAACAAAAATTTCCACTTATTGAGCACAAAGATTCCAGATCTAAAACCTTTCACTATTCTTACCTTTATCAAAGCACAAAGCTTACATATCTTACCTCTTTTCTTCAGATCTGGCTTTTTTTCTTCATCATAAAGCTTCATAGGTTGAGTAGAGTATTGCGCATCAGAGTGACAGATCTATGCATAGAGTTTCCACAAGTTCGGAATGAATCTTTGCACAAAGATTCTTCTTCCTTAGCTCCCAACAATCACAGTTTCAGGTCCCGGCAATGGAACCATTTGTTGGCACAGGGGAAAACCCAGGGTTCAATGCTACAACAACACACCAACAAAACCCTAACTACTAGCCCTTTCGGCAACACCTGCGAAGTAGATGAAGTCTCACCCGAGGTAGAGGCAGGGGTGATTGTAGGACTCAGGTGTCTGCAACCTTAGCTGGGATACAGATCTGTGATTACACACTTAATAAAGCACTTAGTATCAATAGTTCACCTAGAATTAACATTTATCTCACTCTGCAGATAACACAGAGCATTACAGTATATACTTAGATCTAATATGATTCACCACTTAGTAGCATACAACAGACCGAATCTGGTAGGCCAAGCACTTAGCAACTTCATACACATCAAATCTATCATCTATACACATCTAATAAGAACAATCATAAGTAAATCTATCTAAACATGTCATAGCACTTAGCAAGAGAGGGAAAACACATGTAAGTAACAGCACAAAGCATGACACACAGATTTACATGGTTCACCCCCACCTTTGGGCTACGTCCATCGACTCTTCTTCTCTATTATTGTTGGACAATCGATTACAAGCACAGAGCCTCAAAACCTACTCTGCGCAGGACATGAGATCTACACAACTCGCTAGATCCTCCTTCCTCAAGTAGATCTAAGCATAAAACCTTCTTACAATCCGTGCACTCAGCACTTACAATACTTGCACTCAGCTCTGCAAGTATATCACACAGATCAACTCTTAGCACTAAGCCACTTCTCAAGTGTCCTAAAAAAAGGCCCTTCTTACATAGCCTAGACTTCTACCTATACATTACAAAAAGGGGCCTAAACATGGGTAAACCCATGGGTCGACATCCCGGTCCCGTTACATTATCCCCAAAAATCCAAAAAGGACCCAAAAAGGGGGTCTAGATTCCATGATCTTCGCTTCACCTTGCGCTCCATCTTTGATAGGCCTTGCGCTCCATCTTTGACAAGCTGTCGAAGTCCCAAAAATGGTTAAATATGACCAAGTGTTCCTCGAAACTTGGTCAAGGGCCAAAACTTATGCTTAGATTAAACTATGACGCAATCTTAAGTATATCTGTAATTAACCATAGAGAGCTCAATTATACTAAATCACAAGTATATGTAGTAAGAAAGAGTACAACTTAGCTATTAATTCCCTTGTGTTTGTGTTTGTAAGTAGTTTAGAAACACACTTGTTACTGCATCTTGTTACATAATCAATACTAGAATGAATACGAGTATAAAGTAGGGATCATCTTGAACACCTCTTTCATTACCATTATAACATGTATACCTCTATGCATTCACTACTCTAAGAGTGGTACTGTCACGGGGTCTTCACTCAGTGAACCTGTGACATAGCACCTTCGTTCATGGGATATTAAAGAATACCCTTAATTTCACTAGATGTTGATAAATACCTCCCAAAATCCTGTTGTTTAACCCCTCCTCCCAACACATCTTTCAGATTATATATATAATTTTTCACTCTTACGATGCAAATTCGTTGATCGTCCGATGATAATGTGATGAATTTGGGACAAATTAATTGGGGCACGTTAGTCACTCTTACGATGCATAGGTTCATTGATATGGCGACACAATCTTGGATGTCATAATTGTGATGAAGGTGATGCAAACAAAATATGATTGTTTCCTTCGTCGTACTTGTGACATTGTGGTGACAAACATGCGTCGGTAAATTGTCAAAAAATGGGCCCAATGTACTAGTGAACTTTGAAATGAGTTTAGTCTATAGTGGTGGTTTTGGGCCATGGTTTTTGGTATCCCATGGTATTTTCCTACCTTCTTATATGATATCATATATATATATATATATA
>JZKD02S1791274.1:315666-349687 GCA_000966675.3 Picea glauca | reverse complement strand
ATGATGATGATGATGATGATGATGATGATGATGATGATGATGATGATGATGATGATGATGATGATGATGATGATGATGATGATGATGATGATGATGATGATGATGATGATGAGAAATTGAGATCTAATGCGGGTATTGTTGAATTTTCACTATGGGTAAGCTCATGCATTTAAATTTTGAATTTTGTTTAGCATTATCTGAACCACAAACACTGTATCAACAATGCATTAGCTATAGTAAACCAAGATGACAAGAAGAATAACCATGCACAAGAACACAATAAGTATCCTTGGAAACCCTTTTCAACAAGGGAAGAAAACCTATCCAATCCTTTGCTATCTTCTCGAGAGAAAGACCTCCCACAACCATCACCAAACCTAGCAAACAAAAGGGTGCTTTATTTCTCATAATTTCAGACCTCAACTTCTGAAATCATGAGATGACACAATCATAAATGTGTTTCCTCAATGGGGATTCACCTTTATTTATACAAAACATATCACATCAAATGATGTGCCTATTGGCACAATAGGGTCAACCTCAGTAACCCAAAATATAATCAATAATTACAATATTAATTATCTTTTACATTAATTATCTTTCACTTTATGGTGGGACCGACCTGTACCTTTTACATCACAATTAGGGTTACAGGTAAATCTAACTCTTAGACAATATATAAAGGGATTTCATACACCCACTAATGCTCAGCCACTAGGGGCACGTTCACCTATCCTCAGCCACAAGGACGTCCAACTCAACAGATCTCTATGTCACTAATTCTCACAGGAGAATCATCTGGACACACACTCACTAGTGCTCAACCACTAGAATCGCGTCCACCTGTGCTCACCCACAGGGACGTCCTACTCAACATATCTATATCTCACTAAATCTCACAGGAGAATCATTTGGATTACCACATCGTCTCAACTCTCGGCAAAGAGGAGAATACTAAACCCATCACATGTCTCCTTCACCCCTCAAAGGGGTACACATCATTTCATCTCAAACGACACACCCATCTCATGGGAATATTCCCTACACAGGGGCACACAATGTTCCATCTCCGTCTCAGAGAGAAATGACACACCCATATCATGGGAATCTTCCCTACACAGGGGCACACAACGTTCCATCTCTGGCTCGGAGAGGAACGACACACCCATCTCATGGGAACACCCAAATCATGGCCTCTCTCATAGGCCGACTCACTGAGTCTGTGTCCTGGAGGATGTCCCACGCAGTTGTAATCATCAACAGGTATAGGCTCAACAATCTAAGAGAAAGTGCTTTGCATCTTCAACCTTGTTAGTGTCACAAAGATGACACACTCTTTCATCCAATGGGTTTTAGGAATTGACCAATGCCCAATTTCACTATGGACCTAGTGAGAATTTGTGTTTATCTTAGCAATGCTTATTTTTTTTCTTTATGCTTGTCAAAATAAAGAGATAATTTTGATCTTCTAGATTAGGGGTGATTACATCCTTATAATACCTTAATTTTCTTTCTTCCTCTAACTCTTTATCAAACCACATTTTATTCTTAAATTTTGATTTGATGATATTTTTAATAGTATCCTTATTCTGCAGAATGGTGTCTTACATGATTCCCCAATAGCTTAGCCAAGACGAGACATATTTATGCCATCCTCCTCGCTTGAGCCGATGGTGGTTATGACTGGATTTTGAAGAAATTTTAGGAATCCTCTTGTATTCCATGTTGTTTAACTTGTTCCTATACATTAGGTATCTAATCATAGCCATTGTCTCATTGGGGGAAAGGATTCCCTCTAAGAGGATGATGGGATAGGGATTATTTCCTTTCATTTTGAGATTATATGTTATAAAATTATTTTTTATTTTCAATATATTTCTCCACGCTTTACAAGAGATACTACATCCCCAAACTTCAAATCCATAAAGAAGAACATGCGTAACAAGAGTCTTAAAGAAGAGTTGATCCGGATTTTTGAGCAGAATGAAATGAAAACATAGATTTATAATATTAACACAAAGACACAATGAAAAATAATAGAGATACATTAAAAATTGACTTCTATTAAATAAGAAATATGCTAAAAACTATAAAATGTAGAATGAAAACAAGCTTGCTAGAATGGTGGCAACTTATCTCAGAGAAGAGATGTGTCAGCTACGCTCATTCGCAAGAAGATGAGTAAAATGAGGCTCTAAAGGCATTTTTACAATAAACATGAATTCCAAAACCATAGACATCCAAAAACCTAACCCTAGGAGAATACGCGTCAAAAGTCATTTGGGCCTCGTTGGGGTAAGTTAGTAAATTAACTTCCTGAAGTCATAATTTTTGCATACGATCTTCGTTTAGGGCGCACAATAGCTCATTGGAAAGGTATTGACGAGGGGCTTTTTTTATGGGGCTCAACTACAACCTTCAATTGTCCATAAGGTGCCTGATCATGAAAAAACGTTGTTTAAGCCCTCAAAATGGCCCCAAAAGTTTGGGACTAAAAAAATTGCTAAAATTAGTAAGTTGCCAAAAAATATTTTGAGCTAATTGGAATAGGTGGGTTTCCACCGAAATCCTCCTAGATCAATCCTCCACCCTTAGGAAGAAATTTTATCCATTGCGTTGAGTTCCCCCATCAGATGAGGAATTTTTTGCTAAATTTGGCCCTGGGTGAGCCACTTGCCTTGATGCAGAAGATGCCTTGGTGTAGGGCTGCCTTGATTTGACAAACCGATAAAGTTGGATCCTATGCTGGCAAGTGCCCTTGACCTGTGTATCCATGATATAATCAATGGATTTCTATTCCATGCATTCAGTGTTGAGCTTTGTTGGTGTCAATTGTTCTGTTATCTCCGATGTGTCCAATCATGGTGGAAAATAAGGTCGAAGGAGGTCCACATTAAACATTGGGTGAAATCCAAGGAAGGGGGGAAGGTTGATCTCAAAATAATTGTCACCCACAACTTTAGTGATGGTGTAAGGTCCATAACAGAGTGGACAAAGCTTGCGATGAGGTCTTTTAAGGAATTATTTCTGCAAGTGCAACCAAACTTTGTCTTCCACCTCAAGCTGGTGTGGCATATGATGTTGATCATGGTGTTTCTTGTACCTCGAATTGGATTTCCGTAAAATATCCTGAACCTGTTAGTGAATGTGTTGGATCCGCTCAATGAACTAGGTGGCTTTTTCAGCTTCAGTTGGAGTATGTGACAAGTCTGCCTGGGTAGCCCCAAGGGGTAGTGCAACATCCATGGGACCTAATGGTTGAAATCCCAACCCCACCTGAAATGGGTTGTGGTTGGTTGAGCTATGTATGGATCTATTGTATTCGTGTTGAACATAGGGAAGACTCTCATCCCAGATGAGGGGGTTCTTGGAATTGTACATGTGCAGGATGTGCATGATCATCCAGTTGACGAACTCAGTTTGGCCATCTGTCTGGGGGTCGAAGGAAGTGGATTTGTTGAGCTTAGTTTCCAATAGTGACTAGAGGCTCAACCAAAACATGTTGTGGAAACGGCTATACCGATCTAATATAATGGTTTGTGGGATCCAAAAGTGTACCCACACTCATTCAAAGAAGAGCTTGGCAGTGGCCTCTACTATGATGCTCTTCTTACAAGCGACTAGAATCGTCATCTTGGAAAAGCGATCAAAAACCACAAAAACACATTTGTTTCCCCTCTTGGTGGATGGAAGGACCGACATGTAGTCCATTGATATGGATTCCCAGGGCCTGGAAGGAGTAGAAAGAGTAGCGTACATGCCTTGTTTTTTAGTGGTTGATTTAGCAATAACGTAGGAAGTGCATGACCATATATACTTTCTAACATCCTATCGAAGTTTCGACCAATATAAATTTCATTGCAACATGGTCACTATATTTTCCACGATGAAGTTTCATGCCACCCAAATGTAGTGGGCTTCCCAAAACAACTTCGCTCGCTCACTTGATGGAACACAAAGATGACCCAGATCACACAACAACCCATCCTAAAAATGGAAATTAGTGACAATTGTGTTTTCACCCAACATTTGGTAAGTGTTGGCGATGTCAAGATTTGTCTCATAGAGGTGGGGCCATCCATAGGTCTCGTGGATGCAAGAGTCTAGCACTGTAGTGAGTGCCTCGACTGGAGGTCAATTGAGGAAATCAATGACTCAGTTGGTACTTCATGTTTTATGCTTGATGTTGAGGTGGAACCCCTACAAATATGTGTACCACTTTTTATGGTGGTCATACTACAATTTTCCTTGCATTTTCATGAACTACAATGGCTTATGATCAGTATGGATGATTGTCTCCTTCCTAAGAATGTAATGCCTCCACTGGCGGTAGGCTTGCACAATGGAGTACATTTCTTTGTCATAATTAGGGTAATTATGGATGACATCTGATAGTGTCTCACTATGATAGGGCACAAGGTGGTCGTGCTGAGTGGCAACTATGCCCACAGCATAGTCTGAAGCATCTATCTCGATCTCAAAGGGTTGTTGCAGGTCAAGTAATGAAATCACTTAGATTAAGCACAAGGGATGCTTCATATCATCGAATTTTTTCTGTTGGAACAGGCCCCACACAATTTTTTCCTTACCATGACCCCTGGTTATTTGGCCTAGGGCCCATGCAATATGGGATAATCCCAACATGAACCTGTGATAGAAATTTGCAAGGCCTAAGAATCTATAAAGATAAAAGAGTATGGTTGGGGCTAGCTAGTCACAGATGAATTGGATATTGGCTGGATCAACATGCACACCATGCGCATCAATAATGTAGCCCAGGTACTACACCCTTTCCATGCCAAAGGAGAATTTTTCCAAGTTTGCATATAGCTTGGTCTTGTTGTGGATGAGGATTTCATCCATATACACCACCACAAAATAATTATTAAAATTCCTAAAGATACCATCCATCATCCTCGTGAAATTTGTTGGGGAAATTGTCAAACCAAAGGGCATGACCAACCATTCAAAAATACCTTCTTTTGACTTGAAGATAATTTTCCATACATCTGTATACTCTATTGGGACCTGATTATAGCCATACTTCAGATCAATCTTACTAAATTATTTGGCCCGCTTGAGTTGATCAAAGAGATCGTCGATTCGAAGCATCGGGTATTGGTTCTTGACTGTGATTTTATTTAGGTATCGGTAATCAATGCAGAGTCGTCAGGTCTCGTCTTTCTTCTACACCAACATGATTGGGCTTCCACAAGGTGACAAGTTGGTTCATATGTGCCCCTTGTGGAGAATTTCTTGGATCTGACACTTAATCTCCTCATTTTCTAGCAAAGAGCGAAGATAGACTGACCCATTGGGTAGCGGTGTGTTAGGAGTCATATTGATGGTATGTTTGACCTAACAATGCAGAGGTAATCCAATAAGTGATGAGAATATGTCTTTTTATTATTCCATGAAATTATTCACGTGCTTCTACTGCATGGAGAGGTCGGCCACGGAGGCCATGGATATGGCTGCAACCTTTCCCTCACTCTGAGAGAAAATCACGAAGAAGAAAAACTTCCTGGTTTGAGAAATGACCTTCCTACATTTCTTGAAAGAGATCAAGGAAATAACACTAGGTAGGACTACCTCGGGTATCCTGTAGAATTTCTTGTTCAACGTAATAATAACACTAGGATGCTTAGACTTATATACAACATGATGTTTCCATACATAAGATTGGCCCAAAATAACATCACAAACTTCAAGGGGAGAAACATCACACAATACCTCATCTTTGAATGGCTTGATGTCATACGACATGCGACACTGTTGGCTGATGCGATGATCGCTTCCTTGACAGACTCATCCGATGGTGTAGGGCTGCGGGTGCAACATTTTCGACAAGGCTAGCCACTTGACAACATCTGCTGAGATGAGATTCCTTTGGCTACCTCTATCAACGATGAAGTGCAACAAAGTTCCTTTCACCCACATCTATGAATGAAAGAGGTACTTGCCTTCCTCTGGATCATCAGGTTCACTAGGCTATATTTTGATGGTAACAATAGTGGCACTGGGTTCCATGTCAATGATCTGTCTCCCCTTTTCTGGTTCATACTCAGATTCGGAACCTGCATCCGATTCAAAGGCTTTCACCTCAGCCACCAATGACTTCTTTGAGTGACAATAATCAGTGTTGTGTCAGGGATATTATGAAAGTCGCACCACTTCCTAGTATGTTTCTTTGTCTTCCCATTGTTCTTCTTTGTTTACAACTTGGACTAGTTTTCCTTAGGTTTCTCATCTTTTCTCTGTCCTTTGTTATGCGTGTTGGGGATGCCATTTCCCTACTTCTGCTGTGAGGATTTCCCAGACCCAAAATGTTATGTCTTTCATTTAAGCTTCTTCTCAATTTTGACGGCATATCGACAAGCCATGCCCAAGGATGAGATGTCAAAAAGCTCCATTTATGTCTAAATGTATCTATGTAGACCACCACGGTACTTGAGCACTCAATGTCTCTCATAATATTTGATACCCGACTTGGTGCACAAGGTATGGAAGACATTGTTGAACTCTAGCATTGTTTGGTCTCTTTCCTGCCACAATGTGGTCCATCTTGTATACAAGTCATCATAACTTCCAAAAGGGTAGTATTTTTCCTTAATATCATCCCTAAAGGAACCCCAAGTGGGTGAAACTGCAAATAATGTGGATCCCACTAATTCTTTTTTCTCACAGAAATTCTTCCACCAATCTTTGACATGGGAGACAACCTTGAGGAGTGCAAGCATAATATTTTCTTTATCGAAAAAGTTGTGGACAGAAAACTACCCTTTCTAGAAGGTTTAACCATTTATCTATGGAATCCACATCTATTTCACCTTCAAATATAGGAATATAAAAATTGATCTATACCTTGAAGGGGGTGGCACCTCCTCTTGAGGTGGATGCATCGCTTGTTAGAAGTCGTCGAAGGATTTGTGCAAAATTTTCCATCATTTTGTACCTTTGTCGCTCAAGGGCTTCCTCTAGCGACATTTTGAAAGGATCTATTTTCATGTCGTCTTTATTTTCTCCGTCCATGCACGGTTTCTTGGGTGTGCAAGAGTGGTTTTACTCAAGAGAAACAAGATCAACACCCAACTCTCTATACCCTTACCGTGTCAAGGACATGCACTAAAAGATGACAAGGAGCAGACCACTTTGATACCACTAATCTAGATTTATGAGCGGAACGAAATGAAAACACATATTTATAATATTAACATAGAGACACAGTGAACAATAACAGAGATACAGTAAAAATTAACTTCTATTAAATAATAAATATGCTGAAAACTGTAAAATGCAGACTGAAAACAAGCTTTCTAGAATGGTGTCAACTTATCTCTAAGAAGAGATGTGTCAGCTATGCTCATTCGCAAGAAATGAGTACAGTTATGCTCTAGAGGCCTTTCTACAATAATAATGAATACCAAAACCCTAGACATCCAAAAATTTAACCCTAGGAGATGAAGCGCCTAAAGTCATGTGGGCCCCGTTGGGGTAAGTTAGTACATCAACTTCCTGAGGTCATAACTTTTGCATACGATCTTATTTTAGGGTGCACAATAGCTCGTTGGAAAGGTATTGACGAGGAGATTCAGTTAGGGGGCTTAATTAGAGTCTTTGGTTATTAACGATGTGCTTGATTGTAAAAAAACGCCCTTTAGTTCCTTGAAATGGCTTCAAATGTTTGAGACCTGAAAAAACTGCTAAAAATAGTAAGTTGTCAAAAAACAGTTTTTAGCTAATTGGAATAGATGGGTGGCCACTGAGATCCTCCTGGATCAATATTTTATTCTTATTCCATATCCAAATATCGACTAATTTACAATTGTTTTCAAACACATAATAAGCTTACCATTCCCCAATAATACTTTTCTCAATGTTATAATTCCAATTGAGCTTGTGGTGAATATCAATTCCAAGATATTTGTATGAATTCACTTCCTCCAAGTTGTTGTTTTCATATACAAAGGTATCATAAGTGATCTTATTGGATTTAATGATCATGACCTTAGTCTTGTCAGTATTAATAGTCATTACCCATATTGGAGCAAAAATACTTGAGAATTCTTAGTTGGTTTTCAAGATCGCGGGGACTCCTCGCCATAAGAACGATATCATCGGCATAAAGAAGAATATCGATGATTATACCAATGTGAGTAGGGCCGACATTACCTGCTTATTCAAAGAAATCTTTTAACCTGTCAAAGTATATTCCAAAAAGGGTAGGGGACAAGGGACAACCTTGCTTACTCCAATATTGCAGTTAATCTCTTTCGACCAGCTTTCGGTGTTCTTAAACATGGCAATAACATTATCATACTGCAGTTAATCTCTTTCGACCATCCTTCGGTGTTCTTAAACATGGCAATAACATTCTCATATATCCTTATTGCAACAACCCTCAACTCGATAGACACTTTTATCTCTTCGAACCTATTCCAAAGGTTTTTCCTGGAACCATGTCAAAAGCTTTTCTAAAGTCAACAAAACAACAAAAAAGATTGGTTTTAGTATTGCACAACTCCTCTACAATGATCCTAAAGGTAGCAAGATGGTCCACATATCTCCTAAATGTGTGTTGACTATTAGCTCTCTTAGTGTGACTTTCTAGCCAAAGGCTAATCTTCTTTAAGAGAAAACAAATATTCTTAACTAACTAGGATATTAGATACCCTAAAATCCCATAATGTGCAAATTATTTCTCATTTCCAATTTAAACAATTAAAATTAAAATTTACACTCTAACTAGATACCTGAGAATCACATAGAATGTGCAAATTATTTCTCATTTCCAAAATTTAAACAAGTAAAATTGAAATTTCCACTATAACTAGATATCCTAGAATGCCATAGAATGTGCAAATTATTTCTCGTTTCCAATTTAAACAAGTAAAATTGAAATTTACACTATAACTAGATACCCTAGAATCCCATAGAATGTGCAAATTATTTCTGATTTCCAATTTAAACAAGTAAAATTGAAATTTACAAAATTGAGCATGCTCGCATACCATCGCTGTATTTGTAATTTCGTCCACCAGACTGAAAAGACTCATTGCAATTCGGGATGCAATCCTTATTCAAGTGCTTGGCCATTTGCGTTAAGTCACAGTTTCGAATCCTAGACACTTCATCAATGATATTTACGCGGACATGCGTATCTTATTGAAAATTAGCAGAATAAGCTGTATTTTATTATTACGCCGATTCGGGATGCAATCCTTATTCAAGTGCTCGGCCATTTGCGTTAAGTTACAGTTTCGAACCCTAGAAACTCCATCAATGATATTTACGCCGGCAGGCGTATCTTATTGAAAATTGACAGAATAAGCTGAATTTTATTATTACGCCGATAGGCGTGTCCCTATTCAAAAGAAAAACCTGTAATTTAATCAGAGATACTGATCTCAAAGGATAACCTGTCTTTTAATCAAAGATACAGATCTTTTGGACAATAACCTCCTGTCGCTTAATCACAGATACCGATCTTGTGGACATGAATTATAGATGTTGTTATATTCTTGTTTTCTCCTCTGTATCAATGGATGAGATTTTCTATATTAACTGGCTTACATTTATGGTTCCATAAGTTTATCATTATTGGACGAGATTACAGCTGTTTAGCGGTTTCACATTACAGCTGTTTAGGATTATCAAATTTACCTGCTACCGTGCTTCATTTAGCCACGTTTTGCTAATAATAGAAACCATTCATCTCTACCGTGCCATGCTAGCCCGCCGTTTCAGTTTTGACTACCCTGAAGTTTCAGTTTTCACGGTTGGCCACTATAATAAAACCCTCTACCCAAATCGCCTGAACCATCTGCCTAAATCGCTTTTACATACAGTTATGTAGGGTTCCATTGGAGCGTTCGAAGATACTCACACATGAGCGTAGGTTACTGTACAGAGAAAGCCGCTGTTCAGCCTCGGAATTAGGTATGCTTCAGTTACGGTCCTTGGCTTATACGATTGCATTGTATATTGGCTTCAACTGTTGAGTTTTTTGCAGCGGTCGTGGAGTCGGAGCTGCCGACTTCATGGGATTGGATGCGTTGACATGCTGCTCACTGATCATCTGCTGGTGGGTATGAACACAAAAACAAACTCCAGCAGTTTTGCACCGCCTTGTCAAGAATATTACCATTATTTTATTAACCACGTCTTCGTCGTCTTCATGTTATATATATATATATATATATATAAAGCTTACCTAAAGGCCTTCAGTCCGGCAAATTTTACGTAGAAAGATGCTCCGGTGCGTTGCAATTAAAATTAAGTGGATTAAGTGGATTCTGACATAGTTCCATTTTGCGTTTGACAATATCAAAGATTCCTTCCAAGGCGCTAAATATGAAACAGTGGATTCTATTTTTTTTTTCGGAGTTTGCTAACTCTGGAGCAATCTTTTGATTTTTTCTCCATAGTTATTTTCCCTGTAGGTTTTTTGACTGCTTGCTTTTAAATTTTTGGTCAATTTAAATTTTTATCAATTTTTTGAGTATTTAGATTGGTTTAAAATGGGGTAAAACCATGTAATAAAGTTCTGAAATGCATAGAACTTTGATCCATGCTAAACTCAAACTACTCATGAAAATCTGACTAGATTCAGACTTGAAAATTTAACTGAAAAACAAGTATGTTTGCTCCAAGTTAACTTACTCCTTTTTTTTTTATTTGTTTTAAGGCTTTTGTCAGTCACAAGGTTCGAAGTTTGATTTAGCGAAGAAACAAAAACATGTAACAGTTTTTTTTTAAGGCTTTTGTCAGTCACAAGGTTCAAGGTTCGAAGTTTGATTTAGCGAAGAAACAAAAACATGTAACAGTTTTTTTTTAAGGCTTTTGTCAGTCACAAGGTTCGAAGTTTGATTTAGCGAAGAAACAAAAACATGTAACAGTTTTTTTTTAAGGCTTTTGTCAGTCACAAGGTTCGAAGTTTGATTTAGCGAAGAAACAAAAACATGTAACAGTTAGAAAACGCCCTAAAATATATGCGATTGTGATGAAATAGTGTTAAGAAATTATGTAAAAGTAGAATCTCGCGGCCATAAACTTTAAATAATGGATTTTGGCAACTTTACTTGCGTTTTCTTTGGTCATATGGTTCCAGCGGTGATTTAATATTGGCTTTCCTGATATATGCGATTGTGATGAAATAGTGTTAAGAAATTATGTAAAAGTAGACTCTCGCGGCCATAAAGTTTAAATAATGGATTTTGGGAACTGAACTTGAGTTTTCTTTGGTCATATGGTTCCAGCGGTGATTTAATATTGGCTTTCCTGATTATGGTAGTTTAAATGTTAGCCATTTTGATATAGTTGGAAATTTGTGGCACAGAACTACATTCTCGAAGCAAGAAAGATCAAATAGTAGATTCTGGCACTATTGGTTATATTTTCTTCGGCCATATGGTTCGAGATTTGATTCAGCGCTATTATTTTTGTCTTAGTCAAACTATGCTGAAATATCACTAAAAAAGTTGACGTGGAGCTACACTCTCCTCGGAGAAATAGTGTTACATTGTTTAAGCTCTCTTCTCGGTTAACAAGGTTCAAGCTTTTCATTCAGTGCGATTGATTTTGATTTTTCTGGTTTAGTTACCAAGCTTTAAATTTTCAACCAGATACGTGAGTGCTCCGGAGTATTTTGGCTGCTGAGGGCGTTGTAGTGGGACTGATATTCGAAGGCTATATAGCAGAACAGAGCCAGAAATCTAACGAAAATACTGCCCAAAGCTCGATTGAGACTTTCAATAAAGGTTGCACCTATTGATAACCGACCCAATAGATTGACAATTTCATGAACTCGGAACCAAATAGCAGTGGATCCCTGAAATTGGGCTGCCCTTTGGCATCATTGCCATGTTGGAATGAACCGACATGAACCTGACCTCAATGCTCGATGCATTTTAGATGGAGGTTTAACGACCTTCCAATGGTCTTTGAATGGATTTGACGTATTAAAGCAGCTTAACAAGTCCCATCCAAACATACCCCAATAAGAGGGACCCATCGAAACATACACCAACAAGTGCAGCAGCTGCGATACACGGCCTTCGAAGATAATAAAAGAAATTTTACTCAAATTTATGTAAATATATCGAGCTCGTTCCTATAATTAAAATATGTCATTTAAAAAAAAACTAAATTTATTTTGGAGTCCAATTAATTTTAAACCTCGAATAAAGTGAAGGTTGCAATGACACTATCAATTTATTGACCAATNCCTAAATGAACCAACATGTCACTTTGTGGACAAATGATTGCATCGAACTCATGCGCTCAGGAACCAACACATCCTTTCAGATGAGCATGCCCCAATCTCTTTGGTGCACCCTTGCCTTGGGAATTTCCTTGAATTGAATGATGTGACTCTTCATGGCTATGTTGATGGGTTCGCCCAAACTCTCCAATGTGCCTATGCTACCAAGGGAAAGAAGGTCCACTCCTTGGCCATGTTCCCAAGTCACCCATTCCTTTCCCAACTACAACCCCAAGTCCTCATCCTCCATTGCAAGGCAAGTTAGGTGCATTCCCCCTTGGGTCCACACATGACTATTGTGTGACCAAGGTGCTCTTTCCCATTCCTATAATACCTTTTTCACCTGAATGATCACATTCCCCTTGTGTTATCTTCACCAACTTGCCACTAAGTGTGTCCAAGGAGTGTCCACACTCAGTGGGTGTCACAGAAGGCCTTACATCCTCTCCTAGCTAAATTCATTCTTTTATTGACAACATCCTCAAAATATGTTTTCTCCATCTCTTCTGAAACTCGTGCCTCCATCACAACCAAGTATCATGGAAACCCCAAGTTTCGTTCCAAATGGAAACCCCAAATTTATTGCAAAGTGTAAAACCCAAGTTTCCACAAATAAACCCATATTCAATACACCCAACTCTGCACGATCTTGTACCTTAGTCATTATGGTCGCTTCACCTAAATCTTAGGATGAAAGTCACCCAAATCTGTTGCACTATCTCGTTATGATGTTGTTTCATTGTTGTTGTCTAACTCTACTTTTGTTGTCACTTCCTACTACAAGTGGTTGCTTCCCACTTCACTTAAAAAAATTGCCTAAGTGTTGAACTCCTTGCGACTCATTGTTGTGATCATACTACAACCATGTTAGCTATTCTTCTGCACATTGACGTCCCTCATGTGTTGGACTAATTGGGTAGCTATTCCAATTGTCACGCTCAAATCATGAGAATGTACTCTCCATGCGAAAACAAAATCACTTATGTTTGCACCTCCATCACTCCATCCAACCTCAAAGACTACGGAAAAGTTGTGCAACTTTCCCCTGGCTATCAAGTTGCCTCATTAACCCAACACACCAAACTGCTTTCAAGGTTCCTCTCTGCATCCCAACACATCAATTGTTGTCTTCACCATGCCAAAGTGAGGTCAACTCCCTGCCCCAACTCACTAAGTCTCAATCACACAAATCTGTTATGATTTCATCCTCCAAAGAACCCACACCACAATATCTTCTTCATAACAATGCATATCTCCAATTATGTGATGACCCCCCTCCACGAGGTTCCCAAGGAACGTTTCCAACTGGGGGAGGATGTAAGGACTTCTGTGACACCCATTGAGTGTGGACACTCCTTGGGCAGACTCGGTGGAAATATGGTCAAGAGAACACAAGGGGAATGTGATAAATTGGGTGAACAAAGTATTATAGGAATGGGCAAGAGCACCTTCGGCACACAATGGTGATGTGTGGACCCAAGGGGACATGTGCCTCACTTTATTTATGATGGAGAATGAATACTTGGGGTTGTGGTTGGGGCGGCTTGGCCGCACATCCAAGGAGTGGACCTGCCTGCCCTTGGCAACATGGGAATGTTGGAGAGGTTGGACGACCCCATCAACACACTTGTGAAAAGTCACATCAATTGATTCAAGGAAACACATAAGGAAAGGGTGCACCAAAGAGATTGGGGTGTGTCATTATGGAAGGACACGATGGTTCATGAGCACGTAGGTTAGATGGGTGCTTTGGTCCATGAAGGGGCATGTTAGTTCATTCGGGTGCATTGGTTCATGAAAGGGTGCAACACACACAAAGTACGCAACAATTTGCGAAGGTGTCATTCGAAGTCGATATAAAGAACATAAAGCATGTGAGCTAGAGGAAACACATCACATCATCAGAACTCGAGTTGGAGAGTGAGGTATATAGCATGGGAAGAGGTGAGATAAAGTGTGATGAATATGAAGGTTAAGTGTGAAGGCTTGGATTCGTCTCTTGTTGGAGTGTCTTGGACAGGGTGCATGACATAGGGGTGTGAAGGTTAAGCAGGGAAGTGCACGCAACAAGGAGAATACTGTGACAATCAGGCTCATATTGCGACAAAGAGACTTGGGTGTATGAGCAAGTAGGAAAGTTAGGATGTGACTTAGCAAAATTATTGTACTATATCTATGTATTAAGTTGTGAGATCCTCTTTGTAAGCATTGTAACAACATTTGTATAGTAGAATACTTATAACAGTGTTAGGAACATTTTTTGCAACCCAACCATACTTGTCTCTTTTTATTTATGAATGTTTGTATGTTCTTAACTAAGGTGTAGTTGGTATGATTGGCTCAAGGTAGAGTATGGGTGCATCTTGAGTGAGGTGTAGTTTGGATGAAGAAATTTACATTTAGTTAGGAAACCAAAATGAAATGTTGTGGTGTCGAACAACCCCAGGTGTTAGGAAACTTGGGTGCACCAAATTGAGATGGAATCCCAGGGAGACTATGGGTGTGTGATAGAAGCAATGAAATCTACGACAAGTCCTATGATCGTCCTCCTTTCCCAAGTTCTTGGTTCACTCCACGAACTATGAACCTGGTCTTCCCAAGGTGTACGCACAAGTCTAGCACTTACTTCTGTCACAAATAAAACAAGTCTACATGAAAAATATCTCTGTTATAGGTCAGTCCACCTTACCAAACCAATCACCAAGTCTGCACCCAAACTTTCTTCATGTTGCACCCTATCCACTATCATTTTTGCAGTAGTAGAGCGAGCTTCAAGCTCTGATACCATCTATCATAAAGATAGTCATGAAGAGCTAGATAATTATTTCACCAAAATTGCCTCTGATACCATATTTCACGCACCCGCGGTCTTTATGGGATTCCAACTTGACTTGGTGCACCCAAGTCACCCGACACATGCGGTCATGCGGCACCACAACATTTGTTTTCAACAAATTAACTAAACCAAAATTACTTTGTTCATCCTACACCTCACTCTAGATGCACCCATACTCTTCCTTGAGCCAATCATGCCAACTACACTTGCATTCTTCAGTTAACCAATTGCATAGTTCTTATCCTTATCTAATTATGTAACCAAGAACATGGAACCATTCATACACAAGAAGCGAAAAGTATGGTTGGGTGGCACAAACTGTGCCTAACACCCGTATAAGTCTTCTACTATACAATTTTTTTTACAATGCTAATTACAAAGAGGATCTCATAGCTCAATACATAGATATAGAATAATTTGGCTAAGTCACATCCTAACTTTCCTACTTTTTCATACACCCAAGTCTCCCTGTCATAACCTGAGACTGATTGTCGTAGTCTTCTCCCTGTCACACACACTGCCTTGCCTGGCCTTGATGCCTCTCTGTCATGCACCCTACCTAGGACACTCCAACAAGAGACTAACCCAATCCTTTTCACTTCACATTCATCTTCATCATACTTCGTCTCACCTCTGCTTCAGCCATAAACCTCCTTCTCAACCTTGACTTATGATGATATGATGTGTTTCTTGAGTTATTTATATGGACTTGTTGACGGGCGAAATTGACCGTCCGTCAACTGAGAGAGTGGAACCGGTCCGGGGTTGTCTAATAACCCAAGCCATTTGGAATGAACCACCCTGACGAGTTTAACGGCTCTGTTGGCCGCTCTAAGGTCCTAAGAAAACCAAAGAGAAAACTAATCTAAACTAACTAATCTATCTAAAACAAATAAAACAAACTAATACTAACTAAAATAAACTAACTAAAACTAAATACAAGAAACTAAACTAACTAACAAACTAATACACTAATCTAATTAAAACAAACTACTAACTAAATTAAACTAAAACTAAATATAAACTACTCTAACTATACAAACTAATAATTACTATTATACTAACTCTAATGATTAACCATCTAATTAGTAACTGAATTACAACTTATTCACAAATATACAATGTCTACAACTTGCAGATTTGAATAAAACCTGTAAAACTCATTTGTTTTCTGCCCTAAGATAGCTACAGATATATTTTTGATTTTATGATTTTATGAACAAGGAATAAAACTTACTGAAATTAAACGATCTAATATACTAATTCTACCTATAAATCTAACTAAACTTATATCTAAACTAAACTACTAATAAATAAACAAACGAGTAACTAACTGACCTGGAAACGCTCCAAATTTGTCCTGTGTATGATGACTTCGAAGCTGGTCGGAGGAAGGAAACTCGCACCGGTTAATCCAGAAGCTTCTCATAAACGATAGGCTGTGCTTCTCTTTGAGTTGTTTACAGGACAAACAAGACATAAAAAATCATAACAATTATATGATTTATAAATATCTGCAATAAGGCAAACCTGTTATGCAAAAACTTATACTTAATAATTCAACTTATGAAGAAGAGAAATCTGTCATTCACAAACTAAATCAAGCAATTGCTATGTTTTTTATACACTTGGAAGAAATCAGATATGGATTACAATGATTAAATTATATCATTTGCGAATGATTAAGATAGCTAAAGTAGTCATTAACCAAATGCAAATAGATACACATAAACATAAAAAAAAATATTGATATTATGAAAGCTAAAGCTGTAGCAGAATATCAAATTCTGTCTCAGTCTGTATTAAAATTCCATATCCTTGTTCTCCCACGAATGAGGATGATATTATTACAAAAATAATAAGTATTTATAAGCCTCTCCACAGGGTAAAACCTCCCTGTGGATAGTATCAAACTGTTTTACATAATCTGGGAAGATATTCCCAAAATCAACTAAACTATGAAACTAAAATGCAAGTAAAATATTTCAAATATCCTCTAACTGCTCATCAAATCCACTGCAATTTCGAATTCATCTGTGTGAGGCTGCTCAAATTATGCCAACTTAGAATTCACGACCGTTGTAGCTGATTCCACATTTTTAAACAAGATAGAGCCTGTCATCCTTTGTTTCTTATCAGTGGATTGTAGCTTAGCCTTTTGACTGGTAAGCAGTGCAACCTGGTCCTCCAAAGAGTGAATTCTCGACTGTAGAATCGGAACATCAAGGTAATACCTCTCTAACCACGAGCTGCATTGATCACAGGGTGGAACTGTAGGTTTAGATAGACCAGGAGAGGGTTTGGATACAAGACTGGGGGCTTCACAAGGTAGCTTAATGCCTGGGTAGTTAGGGTCGTTTTGTAGGCAAGGAGGTAGGTTTGTGACAAAGTCATACGAGGGTTCGGCACACAGACCTTGCGAATAGGGGTATTCGCTAGCCAAGAAACGCTCTATTTCAGAATCAGAGTCCTCACTCAACACGATAGGGTTAGGATTGATAGGAGGCTTCGGCTTGTTCCTTGCCATTCGAGAAATTAACCAGGCAGTCTTTTTGCCTTTATCATTTATAGTGGGTTTCTCTTTGGGATTCTTGCCCACAGGCTTAATAGTTTTGACATCCTTAGTCACAGAGTGGGGTAGGTCGATAGGTGAGTCGGGCAAGGGTTTAGGTAGAAGAATGTTGTAGGGTACTGAGGGTACAGACTTAACCTCCCTCACCACAGGTTTGTCAACCTGTGGAGGGTTCGAATCCTCAAAATCATTCTGAGCAATGAAATTGCTCCAACAATCACCGTGTAAACTCAAATGACAGACCACAATAATCTTAACCAGCCCATAGTGAAAAAGGCTACTATCAGCCTGGTTCCTTTTGTATTTATTTGACATCTTAAACAGGCTTCTATGCAAGTAATAAGGCATATTAAGCTGATAACCCATAAAGACCATAAGCAAACAAAGGTGGTGTAAGAAAACCAACCCGTACCGACCTTCGCAGGTGATAAACTGTTTGATTATCATCAATAAATCATGCCAACGTTGTTTAAGCATCGTTACTGGCAGAACTTTATCACAGGAGGTAACTTTTCGTGACTGGAAGAGCAGCGTCCATGGGACCTCCTCTACTTTGCAGTTCTTGGACCATCTTTGTCCAGTGACAGGCAAACCTGTAGCAAGACTGATAAATTGCTCGTCAATTTCCATTTGAACATCGCCGACCTTGGCTCGACAGCCATCAAAGGTCAAAGCGAATTGCCGAGCTACGCAGAGGTTAAAACCCTCGAATTTTTGTACAAATGAAAGCCACCCAATTTCCTCGAGGTCACTACGGGCACTATCAAACATCAACAGAGCTTGGCTCCCATTACGTTCAGCCCTCACAACTGGAGCCATGGTGCGAGCACATGGTAAGGGTTTGGTTCGAGTCCATCAGCACAGAGTAACATCGTCACCCGAACTAACAACAATGAATCGAGCCAAAAGGGGTAAGCATAAATGTGTGCATGCGAGGGTGGTGGAGTCTGCCATGCATAATATTCATTACCCAAGTACAACCACCAAATTTCATAGCTATTTACTCCATAATAATAGTTCAACCATTAAGTCATGTGTACAACCAATGAAATCCAATGTGCATACCAATACGCGCCAGCACTATATCATAGTGTTCAAAGCATTCGACTTATAAATCAACACCAAAATCATTATGCGCCAGTGTATTAATTCATATAATCAAAAGTTCAACCAAGGGGCCAAAATGATATTCATATAGTTGACAAGCCAATAAGTCATGAAAAGACTAACATAAGGATTATATCATATATATATAATAAATCTAATCATAACCCTTATGCATAATCAATGATCAGGAAATTCATAAAAAGTGTAAATCCAAATGCTTAATGCCTTGCAAACTCAATGAAACTCAATCACATCATCAATATAAGAATGACCAATGAGAAAGGTTCGAAAGTTCTTCCAGCTACATAATGATAAATAAAAGGTAAGAGCAGTAGGTGCATCGATAAAAAGATCATGACAGTCCAGATAGTGATCAAAATGTAACTTTGAAAGAAGAAGTTTTCACGCTTACAGTTGTAAAAACTTAACGAAGACAAATGTGCAAAAGTCTCAAGAAATGAAAATGTCGTCTATTTGAAAAATGCGACGAAAAACTTGATGTTCGCAAGACAGAGGTGTAGGCAACTTATAGGATCATAAAAAAAATTGATTTGGCTGCCAACAGGACTCCAAACATCACCTTTGTGAATCATCGCATCCTTTGGGTGTGTTGTGCCCCTTCACTAACCAGTATGCCCAAACAAATCGATGCACACCTTCATGGAACGTTATGCCCATCAATTTTTTGTGCTCATGAGCCATCACATCCTTTTGGATAGACGCACCCCAACCTCTTTGATGTGACTTGGACTTGTGCGTTTCCTTGAACCAGTTGACATGAATCTTCATGGGTGTGATGATGGGGTTTTCCAACCTCTATAACTCACCCATGCTGGAAAGGGAATGTGGATTCACTCCTTTGGAATACACCCAATTTTCCCCATCCTTTCCCAAGCGCAACCCCAAGTCCTCATCCTCCATCACAAGTAAAGTGAGGCACATTCCCCCTTAGGTCTACACGTCACCATTTTTCACCCAAGGCGAACCTTCCAATTCCTATAATACTTTGTTCTCCTTACCTATCACATGGCCCTTGTGTTCTCTTGACCAACTTGTTGTCGATTCTACCCAAGGAGCATTTGTGCTTAGTGGGTGTCGTGAAAGGCCTTACACAATGGACGATACAAGATTGTATAGCCACACATATTCTCCATTATCTGAGCATTAGTTAATACCTACTTCAGTGTATGGAGTGGGTACAAAGAATTCTAGGCGGTTCAATATATCCCTAGTGCTTGTATGGATTCCTCACTCTGGTCATAATATTTTGGTTACCATACATGGTTCTTTCTCCATTTGTATTAGTATAGCCAAGTAATATACAACAAATCGTTAATTCAAGTATCCCTATTGGTCTGTGAAATAGATGGAAAATGAAGCCTTCTTTATGATGGGAAATGATGAGAGATCCCAAGCCTTAGTTGGTTTGGAGAACAACATTCCCAAAGCAATAGTGGGTTACCTCGAATAATTTAGTGCCCCGAATTGCATATCGAGAGAGGCATTTATCCTATTCAATGTAGAAATACTATGGCGTGGCTAAGTCAACTCATGGTATCAATCATCTTTCTCATACTGAAACCCGCTTGCAAGACTAGTGTTTCAAGTTTATATATTGTAATGTTTCTATGATGACTTGTTAAGAATTTAAATATTTTGACTCATAAATATCTCAGAGATATTAAGAAATAAAATCAAACTCCAACATTATAGGAAAAAAAAATTTCTTATTTTTAAAAAATTACCATTAAATGATGTAAATATAAAATGGGAGAGTGGATTTTATTACACACAAACAATTTGTTTAGCATTTTATTGAATTAATGCAGTGATACATATAAATTCAAGAAGTCTTAGTCTCAATATAGACAAACTACCCTGATCACATAATCTACTAGTTGAGTGAATATATCAACCTCACACCACTCTAGGAATCATGTAGTTGGATAGAATCTCTCACATCCAACTACTTCAAACAAACTCCTAAAGACTAGGAACAAACTCTTGTCATAAATATGAACTCTACCCAATAATGACCAACAATCATAACAACATAAAATATGATCACACATAAGACGAGTAGGAGTTACATATTCCAACACTCCCTCTTTACGACTACTTCTCTTAATATTTTTCAGCTGAGGTCTTCATGAACACATTCTTTTCTATATATGTGTATGCTTCACTATGAATCAAAGAACCTCCTAATCAACAAAGTCTATCTTTGGTCCATCCCACCTTTCATATATACCTCAATCATACAAACATCACTAAACTATCAACGTCCATATAAAGGAACAACCACCCATCAGAACACATGGGTAATCAACCGTTGCAACCGTTGATCTAATAGGAATTCCATTCATGTACATGTTTCATTCAACATATTTATGAACTTCCCTGAACGTAGAACTTCACCTCCCGGAGTCTAAAAATAATAACATGGTCCACCATAGAGGCTACTACAATATAACATATAGGATACTAAAACATAGAGGCTACTACAATATAACAATAAGTTATCCAAATCATCGGGGATACTTAGAAACGGGGTAAGCATGTCTATCCAAGTCTTACAACAATATGCCCTTTAGATGTTACACACATATAGGTACATACATTACATAATCCACTCATGGAGATGTGAGGTACAGACTCAAATGTTTCAAGGACCACTACATAAAACTTAACATGACATCATAGACTTGGTACAAATACAATATGCGACTCACATTAACATATGGTCTTGAGTTTTTTTTTATTCAACACACCACTCAAACTTTTAACTTCATTGTCCACCATCATTTGACCTCTATTGTTTCCATCTTTGTTTTTTTCTCAACACTGTCACCAACTTCCCTTCGACCAAATTTTCTTCACTATGGGTTTCATCTTTGAACTTGCTCACTCCTTCCCTTTGTACCTGCAAAATATTGATAATTGATGTCCATATAAAAAAAAATCTATCTATAGAGATACATGGGTACCATCCACTGTACTTTCCAGTTCTCTACGAATCATTTTCACCTACATGGTTCATCAACACATTATACTCCCCCTTAATCATAACTTTGTCCCAAACTTCACACATTTTGAGATTATTAGATCTCACATTTCCACCCTTAATCAAATATTCAACTTCTTTGATTCTACATCAAGCTAGGATATGAGTACACCTTCTACCCTCATACCTACCCTAGTGGTTTAGTCCACAAATGTATGCCACATATTCTCTTTGCATAAGAGGGATACATGCTACACGATGACATGTGCTACCACACTAACAAATGTAGGCCTTATTCAACATGGCTTACAAAACACTTGGGGAAATCAACTTGCCTATGGCTAGGCTTTAAAACTTGTACCAAAACTTTGGGGTATCATGTACAGTCGATCATGCACCCCTTACAACATATATGCTCAATTACCACATTGAACTCAGGTACAACAAGTATACAAAATTCTCTAAAACAACACAAAGGATACCTTTTCTCTCCTCTACAGTCATTCACATAATTATCATCTTCATCCGTTTCTTCGAGTTTTGGATCTTCACTGTCACTCTTGAATCATTGTGTTGGATTTTTCAAATTCATCCACCTATGATTTGTCATATTAACCAATTCTAACAAAACTTCTACACTTCATGTTGAGTTAGCTAGACTCAATATGTGGATTAACTTCAATGATTCCAATACATTTTCAATACGACTATTAACTCATAAAGAACCATACCAATGTGGACAAAGATCCACAAATTTAAATGTACAAACACTGTAATCTTCAAATGCTCTCCTTGAAGATTCTTACGTTCCATGCAAGCTATCCTTGAAGATGCACAAATAAATAAGGGGGAGTTTCTTTTAATGAGATGTTGAGCCCACACTGAGTTAAGGGTTCAAAGTCCCCAAGGTGCCTTGTCCATGATCACCCATTGGTGCAGTATTGATCATAATCCAAGTGTCTCTTCTATCACCAAACACTCTATCAACTTGTTTAACAAAACATTTCAAACTTCTTCACTAGAATCAAAATTGTGTAACCTGATTGAAGGAAAATTCAATCCTGCAAGATGCCTAGAATGTCGTCGTCACGATACAGGTGGTATTTTTTTTCCTGGAAGTTTTATATCTTTGACACCATATTCAGGATGAAGAACATGGTCACCCTCCTTGACACTAATAGGAATAGTGTTTCCATCTGTACCACAAGAACCAAGACCAACTTCTATAACTTTCCTGAATTCAACTAGCTGGTTCTCTCGGGAAGCAAAAATATCAGTGGGGGTCTTGGTCAGACCAACAACTTTCTGTATAAAAACCTTGTTAAACAAGGGATAAAATTCTTCATCATTGTTTTAATATTGTAAGGGAATAAACCATAATAGTCAATGTCCTTCAATACAAAGACTTTAAGATTTCAAAATCATGTTGCTTCCAATATCTGCGGATGCCATATTAAAACAAGTGCAGATGAAAATAGTTGTTAGAGATCTGACAATTTTTTCCGCCACCACAAGATCGACAATTGATTGAAAATCAGGGTCCTTATGTTGAGAAACGACTCCATGACTTTGTTCAATGGCTTAGATCTAGCCTCCCTTAAGAGAGTCCTCTATAATATAACATCCTCGACCCTCCAGAGACTGGGTAATTCCACTACTGTGGAATATACACTTATATATATAAATGACATGCATTTTAATGAATTAAAATGCTTAACACAGAGTAATCATGGAATTACTACTACCATATACAATCAATGAAAACTATCATTAATTCATATACACAACGGAATACATGATAATCATTCATCACAAAACATGCATAAAATACATAATTAATCGCATAAATGATACTTATATTTTATCTGGAGTGAATCCACCAACTATGTGCAAACCTTCCACAAACCTCCCAGCCTTAGACCGCACTGCTCATCACTCTGAGCAGTAGGTCACCCCCGAGATGGGACTAAACTCCATCGGGCAAGGGAATTCTAGGCTTGGCAAGGACAACAAGGAAGTTGCACAAAGCAACAGAAAGGATCTTTTATCCCAGGAGCCACTTACGCCCACAACACACAGACTCACATTCCCCACACACCTGCTCCACCCCAAGAGAGTACACCATCAATACTACAAGTCAATTGGCCAATACACCTCCCTTACCTTGTGCTTCATCAATAGGCTAGATCGGAAGTCTTAGAGTACTGTGGTTGCTATGAGAATCCCTTCCAAGAGAACTCACTTCCCAACAGACTCTCTCACATGGGAGAGCTGCTCACAGGTTTGATAACTAGTCTTTGACTCAGCTACAGCTGGGTACGGTTGACAACAACAACAACAACAATTAACGACAACAGAAGAAAATGGGTATGGACACCAGAACAGGAAAAACCCTAACGCTAAGTCTCAACACGGCTCAGGCGACTAAAATTGCATCGGGCTTCACAAGAAACAACACAGGACGACTTCCCCGCTCTAGTTTTAGAAATGTGTGTAGGTAGGCAGAGAGGTCAGACGTAGAGGAAAGAACGACGAATCAAGAAAATGACAGGACGACAACATTCCCGTGAGGGTCTCCTTCACTTTGTGCCCGTATGCAGATACAGACACAGAACAAAATTGAGTTCGCATGCAGGATGGGAGAATGGCAGTATGACTCAGGCGAATGATGGTCGAATGACTCCCGAACCCCCCAACATGAGCTGATGCTTCAGCTTTGGCTGCATGAGCCCAGGTCGACACTTGTCTTCCTGGAGCTGCATGTGCTCCATTAAGCCCAGATCCAATTTTCCAGGAACTTAGGATAACAAACATATAATGTTCACTTTAGTCTTCAGGAAATAATATTAAAATATTATTCCTCTAGAGGTAAGCCCCCTAGCTTAGCCTCCCTTCCTTACCCTACCTAGTGAAACTTAGTCCCCCATAACTCTTCTTCGTGGAGGGTCAACACGCAGTGATGTTTATATATTGTATTAATGATTTTCATAATTACATATACAAAATCAGGCTCCTAGCCTTAACACATAAGCCCACCAGCTTATCAATACTCAGCTCACCAGCCTACAAAACATGATTACAATTCATAATATAACTGGGGCACTACCGAGGGATATTACAATCCCCTCCCCTTATTTTTGCATTGTCCTCAGTGCAACTCTTTACATAGCATCAACAAGATTTTCAAAATCTTCAAAAAGATGTGGGTATTCTACCTGCATAGCATCCTCATGCTTCCATGTCACGTCCTCAAGACCATACCAGGTCCACTGGACCTTTACAAGCCCTATGGCTCGATTCCGAATATGCTTTCTTTTCCAGTCCAATATGCGCATCAAATGCACTTGCAAGACACATTATTGCTCCACCTGAATCACATTCCAATCGATTACATGATTAGCATCAGGTATATATATATATATATATCTTGAGCAATGAAATATGAAACACATTATGTGCAGTCATGGATGCAGGCAATGCAAGCATATGTGTGTGTGTGTGTGTGTGTGTAGACAATCTTAATAACATTATAACCTATATACAACATACACAACATACAATAAATAGAGAATTGTACTTATCTTTTGATTTGAGAAGACTTTTGTATCACATGGTCTAGATCAAGGTACCAAACCTCAGCAACACTCCAACCAACGGTCTCTCGTTCCCCACATGCTTGTCCCACCCCAGGAGTGTTCACCTTCACTGTCACACAGTCCATCAGCTATTACACCTCCCTTTCCTTGGGCTTCAGCAATAGGTCGGACCAGAAGTCTTAGAGAACCATGGCTCCCAGAGTTCCAAATACCCTTAGAGATTTCCAATCAACATATTCCTCGAGCTACTCTCTATAGTCAACATTCTAATTTTAATCAACATCATCTCATCTGCATCACCCACATGCAGTTATCATGAGAAAACATAAAGAATTCATTTAGGAACTCCAATTAGTTCGAAAGGGAATTCAACTTTTATCCTCAAAACATGAAATTATATTTCATAAATCATCTTGGTTGTTTCCAAATTAGTATTGCAACCTTCCTTGTGGTTTTCCACAAGCACCAAACTGCATACTATTTTCCTGCAAGACTTCATCTTGCATACTGCCAACAATTTGTCAGTATTTCCTGTACATCATAATTCAACATGTACAACACCTTATGCAATGATATTAGAATTTCCTGCACCTAGCAATTCAATCACAATTACCACAACTTAACCAAATAGAATGACTCATCATTCTATGCATATGCATGTTCATAATTAATAATAGTAAGTTTATTATTTCAATTTTCTGAACATGAAATTTTTTGTAGTCTCTATTCCTGTGACTACCTGGCTTGTAACTTTCCTGTTGCAATGTTTAACAGTTGATGAAATGTTCTCAACTTCATGAGTTAACAACATTTCAACCATTAGTATAATTATTTCCATGCCAAAAACATATATACATGCACTCACAAAATGCATTCAACAAAGTGCAGTTAAGTATACAATTCCATCATGTATGAGTGCAACTCTTTCCCTTAATAGACATGAGTACAACTCTCAATGCATATTTATTCAGTGCACCCTTGTATTGATTTACATAATGCTCTTTATCTTAGTCATGTATCTCACCATTCATAAGTTGGAATTTTGGCCAATGTGTTGACACATTCTCCACACACTTCCTATTGTCTTCCCAATTAATTGGATGCCTTCCTTTTTGACCCGAACACTAGACATGTGGTGTTCATTAGTGTTAGCAAAAAGGTTGCAGCCCAAGTTTTATTTAAAAGTAGGAATCTTTTAGTACATGTGTGGCTCATAACCTTTCCATATCCATACCTTGCCATATCCAACTAGGTCCTGGTCTCATACATGACTAGCTTACTAGCATTTATTCCTATAACCAGTTCTTATCTTTAATTCTTTGGTTATTACCACATAACCAAATTAACATGACATTCTACTATATTAGTGTGTGCATTCAAAAGATAAAAATCTTTGAATTAATACAGGCCTCCAGCCTTTACCACATCCAGTGGTATTTATTCAATAATATAATCAAGTGATTTTATAAAATAACTCTCGCTGAGGAAATTCTTACCTAAATTTCCTTTCAACAATTATGCAAAAAGAGTAATACAAACTCATACCTCCATGACTGCCATTAATAAATTTTATACTACCTAAAATTTTGATGGCAGTAGAATCTTTCATACTTCTTTTCTCAAACTTATAACCAACACTTCAGCTCTCAGTTTCTTCCTTCCTTATGCAACAACATCACCAACAACACTTGAAAACATGCAAGCATTCTTTCCTCTGGCTAACCCAATGAGCCATAATCATAGTAGCTGCCACATAAATTGCAACATTTTATTTCCCATGTGCAACTTTTCCTTGCTAAACCCAGAAGTTTGCAATTCTTCCCAGGATCTTGAATCTTCTTGTGCTCTCATTGTAGTCACTGTATATGACTATTTATGCCCTGAGCACTTTCGACGCAGTACCCCTACTTCAACGGGGTCTGTTGACCTCCCGGTCAAAGGATCTTTCAAACTTCTGAGTCACATTGACTCTTTTGGATCATGATTGAACCAAAAACAATTATACACAGGTCTCCTTTCCTTCTGTGTGCAGGTCCTGACAGATCCGTGGGTTATTCCTGCGCGCTTCCAAAACTCCAAGTTTGAGGCACTAGCCCCTTTTTCATTAGCCCTTTCCTTCATAATACCTTGGGCTATGACCTCACGTAATTGTCTGATTGCAAGTGTGGGAAAGAGTGGTTTTAGACCAACCCGCTTTTCACCTCGCAATTCACCTCCAGCTGCCAAATATCACTTTTTTAAAACCGTGGTATAAATTGCAGCTCGCTCTTAGATTTTTAACATCCGAGAAAGTTCTGGCCCCACAACTCTTCCCGACCGTCGATCTCTCGCTTTCGGTGATGATCTGTGATCAACGACTGCTATCTATCCTTTACCTTCCACATGTGATCCTAGAGCTACATGATCTTTCGACACGTATCTCCCTTCCAAATCAACGGCTACGGTTGATTTCTGCTCTATGGCCCTTAGGAGTTTCAACTCTCAAATATCTTCTTTTCTTATATGGCAATATTCCAGAGTGGAATATCTATTGACACCTGTCCTCAACAATTGGACGGTTCTGATGAAATCCGGCTCTCCGAACTTCAGAAGTTCTCACGTCTCCACACACACAAATATCCAGAGTGAATTTCCACGGAGTGACAGATCTTCTGCCACACGTCCTCTCCAAATCAACGACCCTAATTCTCTTCGGGACTTCGACTCTTTCCGACCAAGACCAGATCAACGGTCCTTTGAACTCCTCCTCGATCAACGATCGAGATATCCTTTGGGACTTCGACGCTTTTACCCTTTGATTTCCTCCGAAGTGCTCCATTCCCGGAGTTCCAGATATGACGTCGCGTGTCCTCCTTCACATTGACAAATCTTTCCATTTAGGGACTTCAGTGCTTCGGGATATTCCAAAACACAAATTCTCAGAAACCCCATAGTACAATCCTCTGAAGTTCACGATCTGGTGACACCTGTCCAACCCAGATCAACGGTTCCTAGCTACTTCGGATTTTTGGGCTTCGGCGATTTCAAACTCTCGTCCTTCGCGTTCTCCCGGAGTGTTTTCACCCAGAGTTCATGATCTATCGCCACATGCCCTTCTGGATTTGACGGTTCAAACTTCTTCTCACAACCGATCTGAGGACTATTGTCGCTCCTCCTTTTGATATTTTGACTTCTTCCGCCTTGGAATATTTTGTGAGTGTTCAAAGGCTTCGGCCTTTGACCTTTCTCCTGTGAGTTTGCCTCTTGGATCTCATCTTTTCTCTCATAAGTGTTATCTCTTCTGAGATTTATTACTTAGAATGAGTCTGTCTCCCACGCACTCCTTGCATTATCTCTTTTGATATTTTTGATTTACTCAGTATCCTAAGGGCCTCGGTCCTTTCGTTTCCTTTCAAAGGAAAACTTCGTGCCCTCCTGGCAACCTTCTGCTCAAAGCACACCTTGCTGAGCGTTTTCTATAGAGTGTTCAACAACTCTGTGAGTATCTTCCCCTGATACTCTTCTCCCCAAACTTGACAAAGAGTTCTCTCTATGAAAACTTTCACTCACTCGATGCCCACCTGGTAGAGCCCTATAGATTTCTCAGTGACTTTATCTTTCTCTGAACTCAACACAGAGTTCTTCCTGTGCACTCCTTGCACTTCTGCTGATGAAGGTTCAACGATATCTCTCCGAAGCTTCTCTGAGGTTAACTCACCTCTTTCAATGTATTCCTTCCAGACAATGTGCACTCCTTGCACTCAGAACTCACATGAGAGAAATAATTGAAACTTTTTCGTTACTTCACCAATTTACACATTCAAACCAATTTGATTTAAGAAAACATTCAAATTTCATTTTCTTTCCGAGCTCTTCTTTGCTCTGCAATCATTTTCAGGCACTAGATCCTTTCTCTCAGTCCCCAATCCATGTGATCACGAGACATGACCAAGTGCTAGATCACTAGGTACTTACTCGGGCCTTCAACCTTCGACTTCGAAAGATTTCAAAGCACCACACAACAATCTCTCGGAGTTCCAGGTTACCGAACTCACGATGTAGGGAAGATCAACCATCCACGTCTACTCAGCAACTAACAAATGACACTTACTATGGAACTTCAAGCATCTGAGTTCTGGAACTTCGAAGCTTCAGGACTTTGCAGGATTTCACATCCGCGCATCTGAACTGTTAATCTCCGAACATTCCCAATCACCTTTGGTGACGTCATTACATCATATCACTTAATGTTTTCCAATTGCGAGGGCATGTAATGGTGGTTTGGAGAAACTCGCCTTTCATCCTGTAATTCTTCTGACGCTGACACGTAACCCCTCGGTGAAATCGCGGTTTGGACTGCAGGACCGCCTTGGAGAATTAACTCTCGTGCAACTTGGGTCCCCGCAATGCCTCCTGGCCATCGATCTTGATGGATCGTGATCAATACCAGTGTGGGTCCTTCGACCTTTAACTACATTACATAACCTTGGCCCCTCTAGCCCTGTTCATATGGCAAGCCAAATTGCAGAATACTAGTGGCCGATACGTGGCCCATTCAAATGGGTGACATGCATTGTAACATACCCACTACCTAAATCAAATTTTTCCGGTCCTCTGTCGGACTCGAACCCCTAAATAACCATGGAGGCCTAGCGTAACCTGGCTCTTTCTCTTTCCTTATTCGTTCCCATGTGATCGTGGGTTAGGATCACGGTTCAATATGAATGCAGCATCTTTTGCATTTCGCGCTTCGGCGCTACAGTAATGTCCAAACATTCGACTCTGCAACTGCCGAACCCTAGCAGGGCTAGCGAGCGACCAATAGGGATGAATCCCTACGGGGTCAATGAATGGCCAAGAGGAAAAAACCTCAACAGGGGTGGAGAGAAACCAATGAGAAACGCGTCGTTGCACGGTTAGGTGACATACAGGTGGCAAGAGGGAAATGCGACACGGTGGTCATCATGACAGGGAGGGACCCCACTTCACACGCCACACTATTCTGAACCCCCCCCCCATTAAAGACAGAATGGCAAGGGGGGTCCGGAATCCACATGGGATCCGTTGATCAAAATGATTTAATCTCGACTGTTCGAGAGTTGCACGTCCAATTCCGGACCCCACCCCCCACCGCTAAAGGCAGAACAACAAGGGGGCTCTGGAATGAAACCTCAGCTGTAGATTTAGGCGGGTGGACTCTGGTCGTCCAGATCTTCTCGTTACTTACCTTAATGCACATTCACACCCCAGCTTAAATCTGACATCTCTTCCTCACATCGAACGGTTGTTACAGACCCCGAGATTCCCCAAAGGAATCTCGTCTGTTCATTGGGGTTTACCGTCAAGAAAATCCGGACTCTCGATCACGGAGCTCCTGAATCTTCGATAAGCTCTCTTCCAGCCTTAGCCTCTCCTGGCTATCCCTTCTGGTCCATATGACCGCTCTCATAAGACCGCAGCCTTATATCCTCCCATTGGGGTTTCGGACTTTCAAGTGTTAAAATGCACTTGTCCTCACGATTCGCGATCCCTCGAATCCCGACGCGCCTTTCACGTGTTAGCCCTCCTGGCTAAGCCCTGGTCCATGCGACCACCTCTCGTATGACCAAAGCCATATACTTCTGTCGGGATTCCTCCTATCGGGGTTTTGACACTCGTGATGTCCCAACAACTTGGTTCACCGATCCCCAATTTCTGACACGCTCCTTTGCTGCCTTAGCCTCCTGGGCTAAGTCTTTAGTCCACGTGACCAATGTCCCCGTGACCACAACCTTACCTCTCGTCGGGGTTTCGGACTTCAGAGTTTCACCATGTATGGACTTCTTGTCCCCGTGATTCCCGATATCCCGATAACGTAAACGCCGATCAACAACTCCCTGTCGGGACTTTCCTCGACGACATTGATTGCTGCCACGCGTCCTCCTCAAGATGGACGGTTCTGATCTCTCCGGGATTTCGAGACTTGTGATGTCCTGATTCCTTCGACCTCAGGAACTCCGATTTCTCGAATGTCGATATCCTAACTCTCTATAGATTTCGGACACCTGTCTCCCTAAACGCACGGCTCAGATTTATTCTGGGGTTTTCATCATGGAAAATCCCGAACTCTTGTCACCAGGACTCCCAATCTCGCGATTCCTCATTTCCCGAAATGAGAGATCTCACGACACGTGGCCTCCGTCAATCGGACGGTTTAGATCTATCCCAGGTATTTCGCCCCTATACACTAGGGTCTTAACCCTCGGGTAACTCCTAACAGATCCAACGACCATCGGGTTTTCCAGCCGAGATCTCATGGCTCAGATTGGCTCCTACCCGGGCATTCTTCCACGATTCCCTGAACGTGGAAAAATCAACGGTCCAGATACTCTCATGGACCTTGGAGATCTACTATCCCAAATTCTTCGCTGCCCATGAAGGCATAGAGAAACCAAGTGGTAAGGCGTTTAACACCCTACCTTCTCCTACCAATCTAACTGTTGTGTGTGACCATAGATTTCCCGACGAAATCTCGTTCGTCGATCAACACCTATTCATGGTTAAGGTACTTAACCTTCCAGCTTCTTCTTCCGATCTGATGGTCGTGCATGACCACCGATCTCCCGACGGAACCTCATCCGTCGATTCGATACTTATCATCCTTATGCTGCCATCTCGGGTTTTCAAGAGGATCGTTCCTCCTCGTGTAGGGTTATTAAGGCCTTAGGCCTTCACATTTTCTTTCCCGGTTCTTGATGGGCTTTTCCAAGAAGGGTATCTCTATGGGGAGGTTCACCCAGGGTACTATCTGAGACAGATAAGGGTATCGTCCTCCCGAGAACCAGACGTGAAGTTTGAATTAGATCAGTAAGCATATAAATAACGATTCATGAGGACATAATCCATATGTAGTCTTTCCATGCAAATATACAACTACTAGTACTGATCAAAATACCACACGAACATTATTATAATGAAAACATTCACAGTTTCACAGCTTATGAGCATAATTATCAGAATACATATATTTCAAGGTGCCAGAGGAAAAACACTTATCAGAAATAACACCAGGGTTAAGCAACTGCTGATAGGGGTGCTCGTTTCCACCCAACCGTAGGCTCAATGACTCCCAGTGGATTTACCACTAGCAACCCCCGAGTTGAGACCACGATGCTCTAAGACTTCGTCTCTCTGTCTGCCAGTGACCAGGAGCGAAGGTTGCAATCCTTCCTCTCTGCTATCACTCACTCTGCATAATGCCAGAGTTCCCCTCGCATCTTCCCTCCAATCGCTTCTTCCCCACACCTTATCCTCTCGTGAGGTTACGTGTGGCGTGATTACCCTTGCACTGATCAGGCCTGATGGCTCTACGGATAGGNCTCCCATTTTGAACTCTCTTGGAGTTCTCTTTTGATCAGCATAACTTTTCTGTCAGTTCTGAGCGATCTTCAGATTTTGTTTTATCTGAGTCACTTGTTGTTCCATTTCTTTCAACATGTTGGGTCCAAAAGAAATCCTATTTATAGGATTACTTCAGCTGACTAGAGTATTACACGGTCTACCATAGAGGAACTCAAAGGGACTCATGTTTAAGGATGTTTGGTAGCCATTGTTGTAGGCGAATTCTACCAATGGCAGGTAGTCTTCCCATTTCCTGGGTTGATACATTACATGAATCCTTAACATATCCTCTAATATTTGATTCACTCTTTCTGTTTGTTCATTGGTTTGAGGGTGGTAGGCGGTGCTGAACAACAATTTGGTCTCCAATCCAGCCATCAGTGATTTCCAAAAATTCGAAGTAAATTTTGTGTCTCTGTCAGACACTATCTCTTTCGGCATACCGTGCAGTCTGAACACCTCTTTCATGAATATCTGGGCGATATCTATCACCTTGTAGGTTGATTTGATGGGGATGAAATGAGCAAACTTGCTCAGTTTATCCACCACCACCATAATGGCATCATTTTGTTTGGTTGAAGTTGGTAATCCAGTGATAAAATCCATGGAGATGGTTTCCCATTTCCATTTTGGGATGGGTAAAGGGTGTAATAGTCCTGTGGGGTGTCGATGTTCTTCTTTAACCTGTTGGCACTCTATGCATTGGGCCAAATATTTGGCTATGTCTTTTTTCAATCCAGGCCAATAAAATTGTTTTCGAGTGGCAGTGATCATTTTCTGGTATCCTAGGTGACCATTGTATGGTATTTTATGTAGTTCATCCATAATGAACCTCTTCAAGTTGTCACAATTTGGAATGTATAGTCTATCTCTGTAAGTGAGCAGACCTCCTTCGGTCATCTGGTAACCTTCATACTTTACTCCAGTGGGTTCTTACTGTAGGTACAAGGTCACAGTTCGAACGAAGGGATCTATCTCTTGTGCATTTCTGACTCTGTTCTTGACATCTGTCTCGCAGGTACTCACCACTGCTAGGTGAATTGTTTTCATGATTCTGCTAAGGGCATCGGCCACCCTATTTTCCTTCCCTTTAATGTGTTTGATTTCAAAATCAAATTCGCTAAGGAGGGCCATCCATCTAGCTTGTTTAGTATTGAGCTTTGGTTGGTTGAACAAATACCGTAATCCATAGTGATCTGTCATAAGTACAAATTTTCTTCCCAAGAGGTAATGCCTCCACATTTTTAAGGCATGCACTATGGCAGCCAGTTCTAGATCATGAGTC
>JZKD02S1791274.1:285899-295991 GCA_000966675.3 Picea glauca | reverse complement strand
TATATATATATATATATAACAATGAATCTTCCTGATTCACACTTGTTATGGCCATATACACATATATATTTGTGTGTGTGTGTGTATGTGTATGTGTGCAAATTTGGGGGAAAGCAGTGGAAGTATTTGAGTGAAATCCCCCAAATTCATGAAGGGATCTTAGTTTGAATGATTCCAAGATCATCTGAGGAGTTAATAGATTCGATCTATGGAGTTGCAGAGCCGAATTCGACTTGGAAGGTCAAATATTTGAGTTTTAATGGTCGTTGTAATGCTGGACAGAGTTTGGAGAATTGACGGCCGATATCATGTTCGATCTTGGATCAACGACCCCGATTCGTCCTTGAAAATTTAAAAAAATAATTGAATGTTGAAAAGTTTGGTGGAATCGCCAAATCAACGGCTGGGATTGATTCGACGATTTGGAAAATGAGGAACATTGACAGTTCCTCTTTATTTCGACTATTTGGGGAGTTTGAGAAAACCAACGGTCAAGATCATCTTGTCCGAGAAATAAACGACCCAGATTCACCTGTGATTTTGTAAACAATTCTAAGTGTGAAAGTTCAACAACAAAGATCGTCGACGAACGATGGTTGGGGATCAACATAAAACCTCTGAAGTCCTGAACTCCAGAGTAAATTTGGACCCTCCATATTCAGGTACACGTGTCTGAAGATTAACAAGAGTCGTAAATTCGACATTCGACAGTCTAGGGTTATGGTAGCGCTCAAAAACAGAAACCTTCGAAGTCCTAAACCCCCAAAGTAAATCTAGATCATTCGTTTTTGAGGACAGGTGTCTGCAGATCAGCTGATTCGGTAGATCGACATTCAGAGGATTTGTGGTGCAGTGGGGAGGAGTCTCCCGAAGTTCCAAAGTCCTGAAGGCGCGAGGCACTGGGGTGATGTGGCCTTTTGACATCACCTAAGGTGACGTGGGCACATTTGGATCTTTGCATGCGTCATCATTTTTAGTTTTTTCCAAATACCATTCATGCTAGTTATTATATGACACATGTCACCTGTCAGATAGGGACACATGTTCATACCTTATTTGTTGCCACATGGTAGTGTATCCTGTAGTCTGGAGACTTGGCACTCCAGAGGATTCAAGGCATAAGCAGTGGGGTTGAGGACTCCCAAAGGCCCGAAGGTCGTAGTCCATCTCATCCCTTGATTAAAGTAGACATTTGGCGCAACATCCCAAGGTCCGGAGACTTAGTACTCCAGAGGTTTTGAGTTGCAAGTTGCTTGGGTTGAGAAATCCCAAAGGCTGGAGTTAATCTCCACCCTTGATCGTGAGGTGATAAATGTATGAAGGAGAGGACCTACAGTACTTTGACACTCCGAGAGATCTGTGGAAAGGCACTTAGGGAAGCCCCAAAGCTCGGATCCATGAAGGAAATCCTAACCATCGATCGAGACAAGATACGTGGCAACAGATACCGTAGTCCGAAGACTTGCACTCCAGAAGAGTTGAGAGGGTGGACAGTTAGGAACTCCTAAATCCCAGAGTCTTAGAATTCCTGTTGACCATCGATCTCAACCCTTGATCAATTCTCAACCACATGATCTCTGATATAGTGTTTCTAACATAGAAAAGTTCAAGGAAGGATTGGGCCCGCAGTTTCGAGCCGTGGTCACTTGGGAAATGGTTTGAAGGAAGCACCGATGAATAATTGATTTATGTACCGACCCAGGGATAACATGGAAGTTTTATTCATATATATTCTTCATGAGTTGAAAGAATTTGTAAAATTGTTTGGAAAATTTCATCCTTTATATGCTTAACTCTGACAAAATGGTCACTTGCACATTTTGCAGAATTAAGGGATTTACACACATAAGCTCATAATGTGTATTGAAGAAATGGAGGAAGGTGAGGGAGCCTCCAACCATGATAAAGAGGCTGAAGGTGAGAATACTAGAATTGGAAATGCAGAGACAGAATCCAATGGACGCAAGGGTCGAGGGGAGAAATAAACATTGCTAGAAACTTTGAAGAGATTGAAAATAGAAGTGCAGAGCTACAAGGTAGAAAATGAGAGGTTGATGACGAAGAAAAGTCAAATAAATTATCAAGTGTTGTAGAGCCTAAATTAGTTTCAAAGTCAATCCAAGAATGGCTCAAAGCATGAGCAAGAAGGAAGGTGTCATAAAAGAAGAGATGATCGTGGAAGAGTTGGTTATTCCATAAGTCCTAACAGAGCTCAGAGACACCACTCACATCCTTACTCAAAAATAAGGTTGTATGCATATGATTATTCCTTAAGCAGTGCAAAGGTGTTTCCTGTTAAGAACCAAATAAGAATACATGAGGTGGAAATTTTTCAAGGAGAGTTGAGGAAGCTCAAGCCACCATCCTTTGAATGTGAAAGAGAAAGGGTAGACAATGTTGAAGCATGGTTGCTTGGACTCAGGAAATATTTCCAATTGAAAAACTATTCATCAAATCTAGAAGCTAGAATTTCCACCTACCACTTACATGAGAAAGCTAAAATGTGGTGGGATCAACTGAATCAAGTTGAACATATCAATGAGAATAGGATCACTTGGAATAAATTCAAGAAGCATTTCCAAAAGGAGTACCTCTCAAATCATTTTAATGACAAGAAAATGCAGGAGTTCTTTGAACTCAGGTTGGGAAGCATGACTATGGTAGAGTATGAGAATAATTTCTTGCGGTTGTTAAAGTATGTTGGGTTTATAAACAATGAAAAGGAAAACATACAATGTTTGTTGAGTGGATTTCCATCATTTTATAAAGAAAATATTTGATATGATGAGCCTAAGACCTTGAATGAGGCCATCAGGAACGATAAATACTTGTATGAACAAGGCTAGGGTAGAGAGTCCATTTAGAAATCTTGGAAGGATAAGAAGAAGGAGAAGTATGATCAGAGGAGGAAGGGATTCAAACCTCCTTTCAATATAAATGAGCCTAATAAAAACCATCAAGATTAGTATGCTAAGGATGATTCCAAGAAAGAAGACTCCCTAGGAAAAAGGGGAAGACCGCCAATCCAGTGTTGGGGATGCAAAGAACATCACTTGTACAAGTGATCCAGGTGCATATCGGTAGCCACCCACCTTTTCCAACTGGCTCAAAAGAGTTTTCTGACAAATTTGGTAATTTACTATTTTTGGTAGTTTTTCAGGTCCTGAACTTCTGAAGCCATTTTGAGGCCCTAAATGATGTTTTTTGGGCAGCTACTGATCAATTAGTATAATTATGAAAAGTTTTGCCAATATTTGTATTCCTCAAATAGATATTTCTAACGATGTATCATATGCGCTAAACGGAAATAGTATGCCAAAGTTATGACCCCGGGAAATTGATGTACCAATTTACCCCGACGAGGCCCACATGAATTTTAGCGCTTCATCTCCTAGGGTTAGTTTTTTTTATGTCTAGGGTTTTTGACATTCCTTTTTATTGTAAAAATGCCTTCAGAGCCTCATTGTAACCATGTTCTTGTCAATGCAAGAATCCCTCACCTCTCTTTTCAAAGATAAGATGCCACCATTCTAGCGAGTCTTTCACTCTGTATTTTTACAGTCTGTGTACATTTCTCTCATTAATAGAAATCATAAATTACTGTATATTTGTGTTTATGGTTTCATCTATGATACATTTCTATTATAGTATTGGATATCTGTGATATCTTTGTGCATTTATTTATTACATCTCCACTCTCATTTCGTGCCAAAAATAATCCAGATAAGTGGTATCAGAGCAGGATACTCTTGATCATTTTTCAGTGCATGTCCCCGACGAGGTCCAAGTATAGCAAGTTGGGTCTCGAGCTTGTCTCTATTGAAGAAAATATCTCTCACATGCCCAAAAAACCCTCCATGGAGGAAGAAAAGAAAAATGACGGAGGAGGTGATTCTATCAATCTATTGCTTGAGCAAGCTCTTACACGACAGAGAGATGAAATGATGGAGAATTTTTCCCACATCCTTCAATTCCTGTTGATAGAAATAGGTGTATCTTCATTAAACAACCACTTTGGAAGAACCTCTCCTTTCAAGGTACAGGTTAATTTTGATATTTTCGTATTTGAAGGTCAGATAGATGCAGATGCCCTAGACAAATGGTTAAATCTGTTAGAAGGTTATTTCTCTGTTCACAATATTTCCCACAGGGAAAAGATCACCTCTTCACTCCTTAAATCTCACCCCCATGTAAAACGTTGGTGGGAAACTTACTGGGACAAAAGTTACACTGAGGAGTTTGGAATATATGGGATTGAGCCCACTTGGAATTTTTTTCTGGATGCGGTAAAGGAACGGTATTACCCTGTTGGAAACTATGAGGACCAATACATGAATTGGACCACGCTGTGACAAGAGAGGGGCCAAGAAGTTTTAGAGTTCACCAATACCTGCCATACCGTTCACACCAAGATGGGTATCAAAGACTACGAGCTACATTTGGTTCTGAAATACCGTGGGGCTCTACACAGATACATCCAAACTGAAATGGATTTTCTGTACATCTCATCACTCGGTGTTGCTTATCGATATGTTGTTAAAATCGAGCAAAAGTTTAAGCACCAGAACAAATGAGAGTTTGGGTATGCAAATACGCAACAACCAAAGTATGACAAAGATGACCCTAACAAACAGTCTCCCAAAAACTAGTCCAAGCCAGAGGAAAAGAAGGATCACGGGAAGACAAATAAGGACAATGAAAAATGGTGCAATTTCCAAAAAATTCCCTGGCACAACAATGATGAATGTCGCTCAAAATAGTCATTGGTGGCCAAGATCAAAGACAAGGAGTCGAACCCTGATTCAGAATTTGATTATGAAAATACTGGTAAAAGACAGATCATCGACGTAGACCCTAGTGCTATTGTTGCGACCACAACAATTCAACCAGAAGAACGAACATATCCTGAAGAGGGGGAGCACCTTTTTCATTCACATATGTAGGTGAAGGGGAGCCTGCTGCATTTTATCGTTGATAGTGGAAGCCATAAGAACCTCATCTCACCAGAGGTCATCAAACAGTTGGTATTGTCGACAACACCACACCCACAACCATACAACATCAGGTGGCTTTGCCAGGGACGAGATCTTCGTGTCATCCAATACTGTTGATTATCATATGACATCTATCCCTTCAAGGATGAGGTATTATGTGATGTTTCCCCATTGGATTTCTATGATGTTCTCTTGGGCCTACCATATATGTGGAAGCACCATGCTGTTTATGAGTCTCAACCCCATAGTTTCATTGTTACTTTGGGGAGTCATCTCTACAGAATATCGGAGGTAGTTACAACTATTGTCCCACCTAAACAGTGCCGCAAGGTAGTATCTCATACTACAAAATTCAGCTTCTTCACAATATGTTCAAAGGGTGAACAGAAGGATACTACAACCACTACAGCCTCAGCCCAAGCACCTTCTATCCAACAAAAGCAGGTCAACAAGATTGCAACAAAGTGTAAAGATTCCTTCTGCACACAGGAACCTCATGTAGCTAGACTGGTTAAAAAGGTCCAACCCTTCCAACCACATGTTCGTGACAACCTTCAAAAATCTAAGCAGCGCAACCTCCCCAACAAGGAAAGCAACTCATCAAGATGCAGATTCAACAAACGTTTTTTCCTCTCCCTCGAGCACTCAACGCAATGGAGACCATTGCTTCCTAAGGAGGGAGGATTGATCCAGGTGGATATAGGTGTCCAACCACCTTTTCCAACTGGCTCAAAACAGTTTTCTGTCAATTTTGGTAATTTACTATTTTTGGCAGTTTTTCGGGTCCTGAACTTCCGAAGCCATTTTGAGGCCCTAAATGACGTTTTTTGGGCATCTACCGAGAGGAAAATATCTTTTTGATATTTTCTACCTACAGTTGTAGTCCTCAGATAGATCTTTCCAACGATGTATCATATGCATAAAACAAAGACAGTATGACACAATTATGACCTCGAGAAATTTATGTACCAATTTACCCCGATGGGGCCCACATGACTTTTGTCCCTTCATCTCCTAGGGTTAGGTTTTTGGATGTCTAGGGTTTTTTACATTCCTTTTTATTGTAAAAAGGCCTTCAGAGCCTCATTGTAACTATCTTCTTGCGAATGTGAGTATCATTCACATCTTTGCTCAGAGATAAGCTTCCACCATTCTAGTGAGTCTTTCATTGTATTTTTACAATCTCTGTACTTTTCTTTCATTGATATAAATCATGTATTACTGTATCTATGTGTTTATGGTTGCATCTATGATACATTTATGTTATATTATTGAATATCCATGATATCTCTGTGTATTTCTTTATTACATCTCCGCTCTCATTTTGTGCCGAAAATAATCTAGATCAACAAGGATTTTCCACACAGAAAGGACAGGGTGAAGATTATGCAGAACATATAAGAGGCTACAACAATCGTTGACATGTGAATTATTTATGCAACCTTAGATCATCGACTAGTAGAATACCAATCCAGAATGATCAAGGTGGAAGGTAACATCATAAATTAGTCTGTTGCTATTTTAATTGATTCAAGAGCAAGGCATTGTTACATTGATCCTAAAATAGTGGATATATTACATTTGGAGAAACGTAAGCTTGGGAAATCAAGTTTGGTTCAACTAGCCACTGGAACCAAAAGGAGAATCCATGATATGGTCAGAGGTTGTTCCATAAGTCTTAATGGTTTGAATACTAATACTGATATAAATATCATACCATTGAGGTGTTATGATATTCTAATTGGAATAGATTGGTTGGAAAAGCATCATGCTCTCCTAGATTGTCATAGCAAGACATTTACATGTCTTGATGGACATGGAAAGAAGAGCACTGTGAAAGGATTTCCAAGACCCATATCTATAAGGGACATTTCATCCTTACAATTGAAGAGATGTTTCGCAAAAGGGTGTCAAATGTATGTAGCCCATGTAGAGAAGCCATAAAAGAAAAAGGGGCCAAGCCTTGAATATTTTTTTATACTACAATAATTCAAGGATGTATTCCAAGAAATACCAAGGTTTCCACCAAAAAGGGAAATAGATTTTTCTATTGATCTAGTGCCAGGAGATGCCCCGGTGTAAAAAACACCTTACAGAATGAGCACACCAAAGTTAAAAGAATTACAAATGTAGTTGGAGGAATTGTTGAAGAAAGGGTACATACGTCCAAGTGTTTCACCTTGGGGAGAAGCATTACTCTTTGTCAAAAATAAAGATGGAACCTTGAGGCTGTGTATTGAATTTCGAAAGCTAAATAAGTCTACTATAAAGAACAAGTATCCTCTACCCAGAATTGATGACCTCTTTGATCAACTAAGAGGAGAAAATATATTTTCAAAGATAGACTTGAGATCAAGATACCATCAGGTAAGAATCAAGGAAGATGACATCCATAAGGCATCCTTTAGAACTATGTATGGGAACTATGAATTTGTAGTGGTGTCATTTGGATTGTCCAATGCACTAGCTATCTTTATGTGCTTAATGAATGACATATTCATAAATTACTTGGATACGTTTGTCATGGTATGCTTGTATGACATACTTTTCTATTATGAGTTAGAGGAAGAGCATGAACATCACCTAAGACTGATACTGTAAGTGATGAGAGAACATCAATTGTATGCCAAGATGAGTAAGTTTTATTTTTATTAAGAAAAAATCCATTACTTGGGGCACATTATTTCAAAACAAGTTATAGTAGTATACCCTAAGAAGATTGAAGCCATTAGAGGATGGCAAACACTCAAGAATGTTTCAGAAGTCATATCTTTTATGGGGTTAGCTGGTTACTATAGAAGATTTATAACATGGTTCTCTAATATTTCTCATCCCATCATTTATTTGAAAAAGAATGGAATTAAATTTGAATGGACACCTGAGTGAATAAATTTTTAATTCGCTGAAAGAATTACTTACCAGTGCACCTATTTTGAAGATTGCTGACCCAAATGAGAATTTTGTGGTATGCACATATGCGTGCAAGGAAGGACTTGGTGGATTCCTCATTGAAAATGGACATGCCATTTGTTATGAGTCCAGAAAGATTAAGGAGAAAGAGAGGAACTATGCCATGCATAACTCGGAGCTTGCTACCATTGTTCATGCATTGAATATGTGGAGGCATTATCTCATGGGAAATATATTTGAATTAAGAACATACAAAAGTGGTCTGAAGTATCTTTTTGATAATCCAACTTTGAATTCCAAACAAACAAGATGGCTTGAATTTTTAATTGAATATGACTTTGATATCAAGCATATCAAAGGAAAATAAAATAATTTTTTCAATGCACTTATTAGAAGAGTGCATCTCATGCATGCTACAACTGTCAGTGTGCATCAGTTAGACTAGAACTATACAATTTTAGATGTTGATGTTATAGATCAACATTACCTATAGGTAAAGGAAAACTTAGAACAAGGATATGTACAACAAAAAGTGAAAGAGTATGATATAAAGGAAGATGGGTTACTTATGTATAAAAATAGAATTTATGTTCCTAGTTCCGACGATCTTAGGAATTTGGTATTAAAGGGAATGAATAATGTTCCATATGATGGGCATCTCAGTTACCAGAAAGCGATTACAATGGTAAGAATTCAATTCTTTTGGCCTGGAATGAAAAAGGATGTTCTTGATTACATCTCCAGGTGTATGGAATGTTAGAGAGTGAAGGTTCAACATAGACACCCAGGGAGTTTTCTACAGCCATTACAAATTCCAGGGAAGAAATGGGAAGTGATGACCATTGACTTTATAACTAATTTTCCCAGGAAAGCAAGGAAACATGATTCAATCATGGTAGTGGTTGATAAATTGACAGAGGATGCTCATTTTGTTCCTGTAAAAACAACTCATACATCAACTAACATTGTAGAAATTTACATGAAGGAAATTGCAAGGTTGCATGGGATACCTAGGACAATTGTCTAAGACAAAGACACTAAATTTACTTCAAATTTTTGGAAAGGATTATTCATAGAATTTGATACAAATATGAACTTTATCACAACATACCATCCATAGTAAGATGGGAAAACATATAGGGTCAACCGAGTAATTGAAGACATGTTAAAAATGTATGTGATGGATAAGCCATCTAAGTGGGAAGATTACCTGCACTTGGTTGCGTTTTCCTATAATAATGGGTATTAAGCTTCATTGAAGATGAGCCCATTTGAAGCCTTGTATAGTAGAAAGTGAAGTACTCGAGTAAGTTGTGACAACCCAATAGATAGAGTGTTACTTGGGTCAGAGTTGCTCAAGGAAATGGAAGACCGGATGGTTAATATTAAGAAGAAGTTAAAGGCAGCTCAATATAGACAGAAGGTTTATGCTGAAAATAATAGGACATCAAGAGAATTTAAAGTAGGAGAGCATGTGTCATTGAAAGTAAATCCAAAGAAGAGCTCCTTGAAGTTAGGAAGTTGTACAAAGATGGCAATGATATACTGTGGTCCATTTGAGATATTGGATAGAATAGGGATAGTTGCATACATGCTTGCATTGGTTGTTTCCATGAAAGTGCATAATGTATTTCATGTATCTTTTTCAAAGAAACATGTACATGATCCTAACCATGTTTTTTATTGGAATTTGATTCAAGTAGAGACAGAGGGAGGCTTTCAGGTCGAGCCGATACGAATACTGGAGAGAAAATTAAAAAATGCTCCAGAATCGAGTTATAGAGCTGGTAAAAGTTCAATGGACCTGCTATGGTCTTGAAGATGCTACCTATGAGCATGAATATGCCATGTGGGCAGATTACCCACAACTTTTTGAATAAATTTTGGGAATTTTGATTCATGTTTTTTATATGCACTAAGGACAGTGCCAAAATAAGGGGGAGGGGATGTAACACCCCAGGTTTTGAGCCCCGATGTTAAATACTGTATTGTTACATTGCTGAGAGGACAAAGATAAAAAACAACAATTAAAAGACCAATATGATTAAGAAATGTAATGTTTTGATCATTATTAATAATAAATACATTGTTGGATGCTAGACATACAAGGACTAGAGTTATAGGGGGCTATGATTCCACAAGAGAGGGGGCTAAGGGGCTAAGTGCTTATTTATTTTATATTACCATT
>JZKD02S1791274.1:257205-270887 GCA_000966675.3 Picea glauca | reverse complement strand
TATATATATATATATATATATATATATATGTTTTAGATTTGTATATAGTTTGTTGTAGCTGCTTTTTTTACTTAGATTAGTTTCTTTAGTTTAGTTTTCCTTTCATTTTCTTAGGAATTAGATCGGCCAATGGAGCCGCTAAACCCGTCGGAGTGGATCATCCCAAACGACTTGGGTTATTTAGACAACCTCGGACTGGATCCACCCCTCCAGTTGACGAGCGATCAATTTCGCCCGTCAACAATACTCTCGCAGGTGGAAAACTCACAGACTCATAATTTGTAGCTTCCTTTCATAACTCCACCTGAGAAGTCTCGTTACTTAACCATTTTTTCCATATAACGTGGACTCATACACTCGTGGACTCAGAGATTTATAATTCTATGATCATCCTTTCATAGGTTCATCTGAGAAGTCTCAACACTTAACCATTTTTCCATCTACATGGATTCGTGGACTAATGGATGCATAATTTCTATAAGAATCCTTTCATAGGTTCATATGATAATTATCAAAACTTATCCATTTTTCCATCTACACGGACTTGCAAACTTGTGGATGCATAATTATATAAGAATACTTTTATAGGTCCTTCTAAGAAGTCTTGGCACTTAGCCATTTTTCCATTTACGTGTGCTCTACGACTCATGGATGCATAATTATATAAGCATCCTTCGATAGGTTTTTACGAGAAGTCTTGAAAATTAGTCATTTTTCTATATACATGGACTCATTGACTCGTGGATTTATAATTCTATAAGAATCCTTTCCTAGGTCCATTTGAGAAGTCTCGACACTTAGAGTATTTAGTGATTTTTTCAGGTTCGCGGATTGGTGGAATCACGGACTCGCAGACTCATTTGAGTCCCATCCTCTCTTCTAACATTCAACACTCATACCACCTTTCTAATGTCAGTGAATCGTCATGTTTCTAAGTTCGTTGCCCACACTTTTCACCTACCATTCCTTTTTCTACAAACTACAAACTTACTCCTCTTATTAAAGATCTTATCAAAGTTTGGAATCCATGAGGGAACATACCCTCTGTTGTCTCAACCAATTATAGGTTAGAACGTGTTCACATCGTGCACATAATGTTTCTTCATCATTGTGACATCACCTTTTTTCCTTGACCAAACTTAAATACTTACCCCCATTGATCTATGGGTGAGCTTACTTGAATCCATCCTGATAGATCCAATGGTCATAATTCCTTCGATGGATCCAACGAATGTTAACAACTCTGGATCTTTCACATATTCTCATATGAGAGGGACCCCAATTGACGACTTGGATCTAAACTCCATAACAAATTGATGGAAATCCTTCAAGGAACTGCAACTCCTATTCATGTAGGATAAAGTTGTTTATATTTTCCATTTTAATGAAGAATGTCAGACTATGACTATTCCATACTTTTATAGGATATTTCTAGCTCTAGATGAACCACATCAATCCATAATTTCAGTCCTGATATTAGTGAATTATATGGGGAAAAACTCACATACGTGCAGGGATATACGTAATCACCAACATTGTGTATATATATTCTCTCTCTCTCTCTCTCTCTCTCTCTCTCTCTCTCTATATATATATATATATATATATATATATATATATATATATATATATATATATATATATATATATATATATATATATATATATATATATATATATATATAACAATCCTTACCATGATAAAATTGCATAATTTCCAGCTCCTCCGGTGTAATTTTTCAATTGACTGAATATACAAAAAATGTATAGGTCTAGGGGACTCTTAACAAAATATGCTCAAAAGTATAGTTATAGCTGCGATCATCACTATTTGTAACATATAATTGTCATCTATGCACATTCCTGACAACAATATTCAAGTATAATTACAACAATAAAAACTCGTGGAAACAATCACATACCATGACTTGTGTACAATTTTAATAGCAGGTATAATGTATTCCGACTGGTAATTAACACATCAAATACCAATATTGTAAAATAAATCCATCTGATCATAAAACAAGTATACACGTCCCTAAATCATTCACAGGAAAATTCATCCTTAAGTTATAGTTTAATTATACATGGTATAAAAATACTTATTTATTATAGTTGATAGCCGACCAAATGACTGTGGGTGTTCACCTTTCCACCCAACCATAGGCTCAGATGCATTCACTTTTATCATTTTGGCCACCTCCATGCCAAGCCATGCTACCACTAGGAAATATCTCTCAGGTTCTTAACAAGATTTGTAGGTCACTCTCCTTCACTCTACTGTTGGTAGATATTTTCCATACACCCACCTAGCTTAGGCCTCTTTGAGGTTTATTGGATTCCTTCCCAACATCAATCTCATATCCCTCTTAGCTCAGGTAGGGATTTTTGGGTTTTCTATGCTCCATCTTAGAACCCTTCTACAGGTTCTTTGATCTTTTTATCGCACACACTTGTGCATTTATTTCAATAGCACCCTTCATCAAAGGATCGACCCTCCTCCAATTCTTTTCCTCTGCATATCCTAACTACACACATGAATTAGTCATGTTATCGACCTATCCTTGTATTTATTATTTCATAAGGAAACTCGTGGGTCAATCCTGGGGTCCTGTGGTGATCTTGCCTATTGTCCTATAGCTGACCACTTCCTTTCCCTTTTGACAGCCCCCCATACTTCCATTCATTGGTATGGTTGATTATTCAACTACCAACGTCCCTCATTAATTGGTTTTCCTTGAAATCATGGCTAAGGGAAGTAATATGAATAAGGCTTGAGGTCCTTTATTTTATTCGGGCCTCCTCTCATTCTACTAGTGATATCATGGCTTGTACTTTAAGGATTCACCCCACAATACTTTTTGAATTTACAATTAAACATTAATACTTTTACAATATTCACATGTCATTGCATGCAAATCACTAATCATGATTTATTATATTTATTCGATGGTTAGAGAGGGGGTGTTGCAATCCCCCCCCCCTTCAAAGTAACACCGTCCTCGATGTTCTTTATTTTTCAGCAACACCTTCCATTCCTTCTTTTTTCAGCTATCCTAGAAATTTTATTCCTCTTCCAGATATGGTCCTTACTAGGAATTTCTCATTTCAGAACATACCTACCATAATTTTCAACAATAAGCACATTAATCATCATTTCATGCAAAACATTTTATTGTTGTTTAAATTCTAGTGGAAATATTCACAAGTTAGCACAATACTTATCTGTACAGTTCATGGATATGCATCCATGTGACTGTCTCATTAACCTGTCTCACTGCTTTCCTTGACATACCCATTGTGTGCATGATTGAAATCGACATATTACAAAAACTATTGGAGTTTCCTCTTCCTTGTAGTCACTCACCCTCAAGGCCTAGGCTTAGGCATCCCCTTCTTTGTTATACAGTCTGTCGTTTGATCCATTTTTCCTTGCTAGGGATTTCTCACAAAAGAATAATTTATGAGACCTCCTCGAGTCTTACAGCTAAGGCATCCCTCACGCTTTATTTTTCAAAAGTGTCCCTTCATCCTGTATCACCAAAACACATCATTCTATGGGGATCATGACTTATCATGGGGTTCTCATGTCACAATAGTAACCTATTTTCCATGCTTTTTAGCTTGAACATCCATCATTTGTCCTCCCCATACAAATATTTTTTCTCTCACCTATATCACATAAATAAAAAAATTTGTGAGATACTTTCATTATTTCGATCAAAATTCTTTCAAATCTATCACCCATAGATTTCAAGTTCCACACTTCTATTTTCAGATATGTTTCACATAGGAACCGAATCCCACAAGCATGAGAAATATTTCACATGGTAGTTTGGCTCTTCCATAACCATCATACATTGGTCTTCCTTATGGGATTACAACACAACCATGCCCAAGACCCCTCCTCCCTACAATTTATTTTTCACTCATCCAAACAAACTGTTAGTTCCTCATGCACATTATATTTTCATTGCACACTTGTAGTGGCTCACAAATGTGTTTAGAGCTATTCCTACTAACAATCAAATTCATCTATTCAAAAAGGAAATTTCATTCCTTACATGTGCATTACTTTATCATACAATTCCTTTCAAAATGAAATCAAACATAAAATGAGTTTAATCAATGTGCCAATATACATGGCCACATTCACACACAATGCATGCACTTTTCCTTGGTGGGTTGGAGCTCATCCATCCTTTTTCCATGTGGTTTATTTATACACATTTATTTTTACAGTGGGACTGTTTTTTCTTGCTTCAATCGATCATGATCTCAAATCAACATACATGAAACTAAAATTTTTACATGAATGAAATCGACCATTCTTTATTCATTGGTAACCAGGGTGTTGATGTTCATGGCCACCCAATTTCTCTCTTTACCATTATGCAATTTTGTAGAGAACTAGAAGATAGTTCTTCCATAATGGGAAGTCCCATATATACCAAATCTCTTATCACATCCATCTCCTTAATGCACTATGTCATTGTACTACCTTTAAGCACTTTTGTTCGCAATCACTCCTTGATTGGGAAATGTATTGATGAAATATATTTGTTCATGCATTTTTCCAAGCATTTCAATCCTCTTCGATTGTCATAGGTTCACACATCCATCATGAAGGTTCTTCTTCCTAAATCATACCCTACTTGGGTATCAATGGCATACAACAACCATTCAAATCACATGCATACCATCAAAGAATAAACTATTTTTGAAGGGATTATTACCCAAATCCCTTTCTCAATTTTCTTTTTATCAACAACCTTCTTGCTTTCACTTTTGTCTAAGGTTGTTCAATATTGGAATTTTTCCTTCCCTAATAGTTCCAATAATTCCTACACGTGACATACATCACCACATTCACATTTTACATTAGTTGTCATGTAAAATAAAATGCATGTACCATAGCATCTATTTCATTAAAACATTTATATATATGCCTTAGAATATCTATATGCACTCCATCACATTGTCCCCAATGTTTTTATGAGTGAAACTACAATCAAATTTCATCTACAACTCTCAACATTCTCATGCCAAAATATCTACATTCATCAACATATAAGTTTATCATCCCATAGAAACATAATATACAACAAGAAAGGAATTAAGGGATTCTCCCATCAGGAAAATTTCATCCTAGTTGAGTTAATTTCAAGTCCTCATTCCCTTCACACACTACCTTAACCAAGCTTATTCATTTAAACACATTCATTTTTGTATGTTTCAGTTACCGATTTTACTTATTTTCACAGTTTTCCTTTTTAAGCATACATATATATTTTATTATTTAGAGTTTCATAGTGAGAGAAGTATTAATTACCTTCTCCTTCTTTCCTTTTATAATTTATCCCTGTTGGGATCTTCTTGTTATATCTCTTGAGTAGTCTTAGTCATGTTCACCTTTACCTTCTTGGATAATTCAACATGATACATCAACAAGTATCTGGTTCATAATGAATCATGAACTTGTGCATTCTGAACATTTCCCAACTAGAGATAAGATTGGTCCTCACTCAACTACATGTTTTGGTACTCATGCATGGTATTTTAAAATGTAATCTAGGATTCTTATATAAATAAGTTTTTCATCTCGTTGTCCAATTATCAGCAGTCATTAAGGTTATAGCTATGTTTTCCTGGAATATTTATTTACATGGTTCCTCCATAGGAACCTCTTCAACATGAAACTCTCTTGTTTCATAGCCAAATAGTCTTACATGACCTCAATTCTTGAGTTATCCTCAACTTCATTATTTTAGAGTTCAATCCAATATTCCATAAGGAAAATAATCTTGCATTTTCATTATGCATTTCAAATTCACATGTTCAAACCTGTATCTTTAGGTTATCATATTGTTTTCAAAATTTGCTTTCATACATTTAACCACATGTACCAGTGTTCTGTGTGTCTACCTTAGGAACACTTTGAATATTTTCTTTACCAATTATTTTAACTCATGACTATTCACAGTCATTCTCGTGCAATCCTCAAAGGCATAACCATGTTTCCTTTGATCATGAAAACATAGCCTCCCTGCTCCTTTTCTCTCTCATCAATTCATAGTAAATTTTCTTAAGGAAAGGAACACATCCCCCCCTCAAGCTATTAGTTTATTGATACAAATCAAACCCTTCCAACATAGGGTCAACCATGCATTCATGGCATTATTTAGATATAGCAAGTACACATCTTTCCTCACATTTCACTTATTTCTACATTCATATCACACCTTTAAGCATGTATATGTACATTTACATACATGTAGGCGCATCACTTGCACATTTTTACCTCATTCATCCCTATTTATTGGTTCTTATTATCATTCTTCTTTAAAGAGAATTTACAACCATCCTTATGGCTAGTCTCACAAAGTTGTTCGTAATTGTGTTTCCCTTTTCCATATGACAACAACCAGCAAGACAAAACTCTTGCCTAAACTTCTATAAAAATATGCAGCTACCCAGAAATACAATATGGGCAATTTTAATTGTGCTCCAAGAAACAAGACAACTAATCAAGCTTCTCTTCATGCCTCAAACCATTCTTGGTTGACATACCATTTTATCAAGGGAACCCTTTTCCAGATTCCCTCTCACTACAACTTGAGCAAACCAAGCCATATTCCTATGGATACCATCCACCTCTACATGTCAGTCTAACCCATTGGTCATATAGAAATGTCCCAACACTTCCTTTACTACATACATAATAAAAAAATTCATTAACCATTCTACGTTATCCTCATAGGGTAATATTTCATCAATATCATCAACAATTTACTTAATCTATTATACCCAGATCATCATTAACCATATGATCCATGACATAACCATATTTTACATCCAATAACAAATTATAATAATCCTATATGCATGTTATATGCATGCACAATCTTTTCCATATGCATCCTGGCATATCCGCGTGCCCCAAACATTTTACCCATGCTTACAGTGCAGATGCATTCCATATGTCTGCCATTTTTATTCACATGAACATACATGTAATTATATTAGTATATATAGACATTCTCTTATTATAGTCGTCAGTGTCATAACCTTCTCATGTGTTCATATCTCTTTACCTCTCCCAGGAGGTCCAGAAAGAATCCACATGACTCCTTTTTAATTGATTAACTGGGTTATTCTCCAACAACCATTTTATTCATTAGCTATAGGTCAATTAAAATTGACCTTACACATTTTCCATCAGTCCTTTGATCATGATGGATCATACACACATACAGGGTTTAATATTTTATTAAAGCAATAATTATTACTGCTACGGGTTCTATCGATCCATACTAATTTCCTTTAAGAACAAGAAATTTTTCATAAGTGTCTTAACCCTTATATAATCAACCATATTAATTACAATATACTCTTACTTCCCTAGTAGATAGACATTATTAAAATTAATAAAACAACCCAACTCATGTCCCTTGTCTTCAATCAGGAAACTTCATAGAAGAATTTATGCCACCTCTACCATTTTCATTCAGGTTTTACCAATAATACCTATCAACATATTCCTACTCTCGTAAGAGTAGGCATCACTTTGACAGAGGGACAATATAATTTCCCCTTGTTGTAAGTCAACTAGGGCTTTCAATTCACAATTTCAGTCTGTAGTCCTTCCACTCAGGAAGTTATTGCAGATAATAAACAATATTTTAAAGGTAGAAACACCTTTCACAGGCTCACCTAAATATCAATATACCAGTCTTATGAATGATATCTAACGCATCTATGCCTAGTGTTGTAGCCTTCTCTAACAGATACAGCAGGGTATAATTCCCTTCCCCTTAAAAGTTTTCTAAGAAGAATTTTATTCGACTCTTTCATGAGCCCAAACAAGCCAATTGTTGTTTCCTTCTCTGATTCCAGTTTGTAACAGACCCGACCCGCTAAGTACCTTTTTAGGGGATGGGGTATTAAATTTTCTCTTCTTCTATCAACCTTAAATTTTCTCTATCACAGTTCCATCCTCTTTTGCTCATCAAGAGCTTTCCAATGATGGTAAATTCACTCAGAATTGATCTCTAGAACGAAAGTTATGTCCTTCTGAAGTTCTTTGGTTTACATAGGTAACATTTCTCTTACTGTTGTGTGGAATCCACATGATGTGTCATTTCCTTGTCAACTGACATGGTGACACCGTGGTTCTAACACAACACTATTGTAGCCTGCCATGGTGGAACTTTAGTCCACGCAGGACTACAAACATCATTGCTTGGACCTTCCTCCGATGTACTCTCATGGATTGGAGACTCGCAGACTCATAATTTTGTATATTCCTTTCATAAGTCCACCCAATAAATCTCACTACTCAGTCATTTTTTCCATCTTACACAGACTCACAGATGCATAATTCTATGAGAATCCTTTCATAAATGCATCTGAGAAGTCTCAACACTTAACCATTTTTCCATCTACATGGATTCATGGACTCATAGATGCATAATTTCTATAAGAATCATTTCATAGGTCCATCTGAGAAGTCTCGAAACTTAGCCATTTTTTCATCTACATGGACTTACATACTTGTGGATGCATAATTCTATAAGAATCCTTTGATAGGCCCTTCTAATAATTCTCGATACTTAGCCATTTTTCCATCTATGTGGACTCATGGATTCATAATTCTATAATCATCCTTTCATAGGTCCATCCTAGAAGTCTCGACACTCAACCATTTTTCCATCTATGTGGACTCGTATATGCATAATTCTATAAGCATCCTTTCCCAGGTCCATTCGAGAAGTCTCTACATTTAGATTATTTACTTATTTTGTCAGGTTCATGGGTTAGAAGAATCACATACTTGTGGACTCATATGAGTCCCCTTTACTCTTCTAACACTCAACACTAAGATTATTTTTTTAGTTTTTCTGGTTCATGGGTTGGCATACTCACGGACCCATTCATCTCACCTTTCCAATCTTTGTGGATTGTCATGATTCTAAGTCTGTTGCCTACACTTTACACTCGCCATTCTTTTTCTGTGTTCTACAAACTTACTCCCCTTATTAAATATCTTATAAATGTTTGGACTCCATGGGGGAACATACCCTCTATTTTCTCAACCAATTATAGGTTGGCACATGTTCCCATCGTCCACATAAGCTTTCTCCATTGTGTGATGTCATTTGTGTCGTCACCCTTTTTCCTCGGCCAAAATTAAATACTTACCCCCATTGATTTATGATTGAGGTTACTTGACACCATCCTGATAGATCCAATGGTCATAATTCCTTCGATGGATCAAATGAATGTTAACAACTATGGATATTTCACAAATTTTCATACGAGAGAGACCCCGATCGACGACCAGGATCAAAACTCCATACCAAATTGACAACAAGACTTCAAGGAACTGCACCTGTTATTCAGGAAGACTAAAGCTTTCTGTCTTAGTAGTTTTACATGATATTTCTAGCCTGAGTTGAATCACATCAAGCCATAATTTCAGTCTTGATATCAACAAATTATATGGGAAAACCCTCACATACGTCCATGGATATAAGTAATCACCAACAATATGTATATATTCGATCTCTCTCTCTCTCTCTCTCTCTATATATATATATATATATATATATATAAGCAATGGCCTCTTAGACACATTATTTACACAAACTTTCTGCATGCACATAGTTGTGTGATTCTAGATAATTCTATCAGAGCAATATCTACAAGTATAATTCCAACAATCCTTACCATGATAGAATTTCATAACTACTAGATCCTCCGATGTAATTATGCCACTTACTGCATATACATAAAATTTACAGGTCCAGGGTACTCTTAATAGAATATGGTCACAAGTATATCTATAGCTACGATCATCACTATTTGTAACATATAATTTTCATATTTGCACATTCCTAACAACAATAGTCAAGGATAATTACAATAGTAAACACATGTGACATTAGTCACATACCACGAATTTTGTACAAGTTTAATATTATATATTCCTACTGGTAATTAACACATCAAATACCAATATTTTAAAATAAAATCATCTAAACATCAAACAAGCATACACTTCCCTGAATCATTCATAGGAGAATTCAACCTTAAGTTATAGTTTAATAATACATGCTACAAAAATACTTGTCTATTATAGTTGACAATCGACCAACTGACTATGGGGGCTAACCTTTCCACCCAACCTCAGGCTCAAATGCATTCAATTTTAGTATTTTTTCCACCTTTTTGCCAAGGCATGATACCACTAGGAAATATTTCTCAGGTTCTTAACAAGATTTGGAGGTCACTCTCCTTCACTCTACTATTGGTAGATATTTTCCATAGACCCACCTAGCCCAGGCCTCTTCGAGGTTTATCATATGCCTTCCCAACATCAAGCTTGCAGCCCTCTTAGCTCAGATCAAGTTTTTGGGTTTTCTATGCTCCAACTCAAAACCCTTCTATAGGTTCTCTGATAATTTTATTGCACACACTCGCTCATTTATTTCAATAGATCCCTTCCTCAGAGGCCTGACCCTCCTCTAGTTCTCTCCCTATGCATATCCCAGTTGCACACATGACTTAGGTAGGTTTTTGACCTATCCTTCTATTTATTCTATCAGAAGGAAACTTGTGGGTCAATCGTAGGGTCCCATGGTGATATTTCCTACTTTCCTCTAATTTACAACTTCCTGTCCCTTCTAACAACCCCCCATACTTCCATTCATTGGGGTGGTTGGTTTTTCAACTACCAACCTCCGTCATTAACTCATTTGTCTTGAAATCAAGGCTAAGGGAAGTAATATGAATAAGTCTTTAGGTCCTTCAGTTTATTAGGGCCTCCTCTCATTCTAGTAGTGATATGATGGCTTGTACTTTAAGTCTTCACCCCACAATCAGTTGAAATTTACAATTAAACAATAATGCATTTACAATATTCACATTCTGTTGCATGGAAATCACTATTCGTGATTTATTACATGTATTCAGGGTTTAGAGAAGGGGTGTTACATTCATAGCACATATTCTATATTTGTAATAGGTCATCCCAAATATAGGGATACAAATAATTCTTCGAGGGGGAGGTATAAATATAAAGGTAGATTTAAATCCCTAGGAAAATCTTTGAGGAAATTATCGAAATGTGGTAAATGTGGGCATTATAATAAATATTGCATGTCTAAGAAAGTTGATAAAGAAAAGGGATCTGATTATTCCTCTTCCACATAGTTGAAAATATCCACAGAAGAAGGAGGTGATGTTTACCTGGCATCTACAGGTACACATGCAGATCGTGATGTATGGTTGATCGAATTAGGTGCATCATTTCATATGACTCCTAATAGGGAGTGGTTCAATGAATATGAAAAGTGTGGTGGCAGTGATGTCTTCCTAGGAGATGACCTGAGATCCAAAATCATGGGACATGGAAGGGTTAAGTTGTTGTTGAAATATGGAAGAATTAGAACTCTCACTGGAGTTCTGTACATCCGAGATCTAGATAGGATCCTAATATCTATAAGTAAGTTGGATTATGTAGGTATGGATACTTTATTGGGAAAGGGAACTTGCAATATGGTTAGAGGAGAAATGGTGTTGATGAGGGGAGTTTGATTTGGAACTTCGTACAAGTTGTTCAGACGCATATATATTGGTGGGTGTTTTCGACCCAAAAATCTTCTTTGGGCTTAACATGATGTTTTTCACCTTCATTCCTCCACAAGCGTTCCGTTGTGCTATGGTTCTAGTCGAAGACAATGGAGGGGGTTATAGTTGCTATGGCCTCTTCCCTTGAAATAATATCAGTTGGATACCGTCAGAGGGTTTTGAACCCTCCCACATCATAATTCATTATTTAAATACTATTCAGTTCACATTTCATGAGCTAAACACACATTTTGCAAATTTTTTAATGTTGCCCCCCTTCGCCTATCACTAGGCGGGTCCTTTGAGGATGATGTCCTTTATCAAAGGATAAAATTAATTTTGGTCATATTTTTTGAAATAAAATTCTTCCATATTGTATAAATCAGGACAACCTTTCCAACAGGCTATCATGAGCCCTATTCTGAGTCCATATGAACCCCCTTCGGAGGATGCAAACTTAGTGTCACCCGAATGGCTAAAACCAATAGTTTTGACTTCCTAGTCTGATTCTATTCATATTCCTTTTTCAAAAGGAAAATAAAACCCATACATGTTGTAGGGAAGTGCGATACATTTCTAATGGTATATGCCATGCTTCGTTTCGACCCTTGGTTGGTAAGAACGAGCTTTTGCAAGTTCATGACCAATTTCAGACAATAGATTGGTTGTAGTGCTTCGAGGTTTAAAAATTGTTGGTAAAGAGTTTTAAATCAAAGATTCATAAATTCCATGGTGTAATAGACTCAAATAAATTTCTAGCGTCTACTCATTTTCCTCATTCCGAACTCGAATGGCCCGGTTAGAGTTGTCACAAATTGGTCAATTATTTCAAGAAAAAGGGGTCAACCAACACACGTACTAGTGTTTGATGACAGATAAAACAGTCATTAATGGTGCCACCACAAAAACATATGACCACCTCATGGAAGTAATCGTTGATACCTTTCCTACGATACTTCATTTTCCTCGATTGGATATTGTATGGTGATTTTTCACCTTTCGCAAGATCGAGTGCCATGTGGGCCCACCAACAAGTCAAGGGTTTTAAGCAACCACTGTTCCAATACAAAATTGAGGGTTGAGTTGGCATTATTTCAGATTGTTGACAACATATTATTGACAGGATCTTCGATACCTTTCCAATGACGTGCATTGCTTCCAATTTTAACTTTGTCTTATCTATCAACTGTTTTGGGGCTAAGTCAACAACAACAAGGTAAAAGTCAAACTTTGACTTGCACAATTTTCAAGGAATATTAAAATAATAATGGGAATAAATTATTAAAAATCATAAATTTTAGAAAATCAAGGAGAGGACACACAACCTCCCTCATGCAACATTGGGTAAATTTGTTTTTTTGGAAAATTACAAAATACAAAACCCCCCCTCTCTCCTCTCTCAAGTCATTTTGGAATTTTGGCCAAGGGGAGACGAAGCTCTGCAACATGATTCAATGGAAGAAAGAGGCTTCCTAGAAGAAATTCTAGGTCTTCATTGAGTATCCATCCATAAACATGCAACAACATTTAGGAACAGATCCAGGTAAACCCCTATCAATCCCAATTGAAAAGAAAAACTTGCTAGTTGTGGTGATTTTTTTTGCATGGAAGAGTGTTATTTATTCCTTCAGAATGATTTTCTTACTGATGGTTCATATTTCAAATTGATTACTAGTTCGTATTTCAAATTGTTTTTTGGTTCATGTTTGTTGGTGTTCCATATTCAATTATTTTTATGTGCAAAAAATTCAAAGGGGATGGGATTCAAAACCCTCTTAGGCACTGGGACCAATCCTCCAATGCTCCTTTAGAGGACTAAATTTTTTACTGTGGTTGAGTATGCATGCCTGTGCATGGACATTTTCAAGGCTGGGCTTTGAACCACAACCCCCTCCCTTTTCCTTTGCTGAAAAAACCCAAGAAATTGCCCAGAAATCAAAAGGGAAGGGAGGGGGTTTGAACCCAAGACCTCCCATCCCTTTTCTTATAGTAAAAAACCCACTTTTGTTAAAAACAATTTGAACAAAATAAAATTATTTTTGTGGTGGGTG
>JZKD02S1791274.1:204022-256667 GCA_000966675.3 Picea glauca | reverse complement strand
AAATAATTTTTATTTATATGTTTAAAACTATATATTAAAAATTAAATTTCCCCCTCCGAGGGTCACTCGACCTTTTAATACTATAACTTTGCCATACATAGGTGGATTTGCGCCCATGAATATTCGAAACAACCGGGTTGAGCAAAGAATTCATCCATGGAATTATCCTCCATAAAATCAACCCAATATTTTAGTGGCACGTCCCAAAGCAACATGGACTCATTATTGGCCCAAAAAGAACGCACGAGAAGGAGGCCTAATTGGGGGCCTTTGAGGCCGAATTGGGCCGAATGAGGAAAAAACATTTCAGATATAGGTATGTGAGCCTATAGAATCCTATCAGTTCTGGTGTCCAACCCATAATTCTTCCCTAATTTCAAAGTTTTCCTTGATCAATCTCTCGACCGACTCCTTCCCGTGTACCTTACTGGGGCCATATCTTACTCATCCGTAGTTGGATTTGTGCCAAACAAAAGGAAGAGGAAAGGTCGTGAACAGAGCTACAGAATGGCCACAATAAAAATCAGTTTTTTTTTTTTGTTTGGTACAATGTAAAATCCTCTCAAAGTTCAGGCACAAGGGGTCCCCTCACCATAACAAGCCCAAATCGAAGCCATGCTTTGGTCAGATCATAGGGAAACTTATAGGAAGAAAAGGGGGGTTATAATCGGGTCTGAAAAGTGCTTGAACAACAATAATTTCCTTACATACAATGACCAAATCCCAAAGGCCCCTTTCCCACCTAATTAACTCTACAATTTCCCCACACCTTGGGGCTTCATCCTAGTGAATCCGACAACCATGGATGGCCTGGAACTATCATAAATCACCTCATCTACAACTGCAAAACATGGCAGTAGTCAAAGAGCCTTTGGGATGGCACAAAACCCAAGGAATATGGTGATGTGGCATATTGATTTTGTCATTTTATGAAAAATGAATTTTTGTAATATGTAGTCTCGCATGACTTTCTTTTTCGTATGTATACATTGTAATTAAGAGGTCAAATCATATTTGATTTGATCCCTTTTGGATAAGATTCATTTTTAGGATAATGTTGTTTTTTGTTAAAAACACAAAAAGACATTAGGGTTGGTCCACTTGTCACTTTTCCAAAAGTGAGAAGTTTCTTATGACCTAACTCTAAGCCTTCACCTCTCCTTTATAAATAAGAGGGTTGGCATTGTAAAAATGGAGGATGAATATAGTAACAAAGCTCTGCTGAAATTTTCCAAGACTCTTTGTGTGTGATACTTTTTGAATTTTAGTTGTTGAATATGTCACTTGTTGGTTAAGGGTTGAGGGGTAGAAGTAAATACTTGTTATGTTAGCTATCTCCGAGAGGGATTGGTTAGCTAGTTGTTTGTTGTTGCTTCCTTGGGTTTAACTCGTTTTCTTTCATTTTATAACAACTTTGTTTAACTTCTTTGATGTGTTTTAGTGCATTATTTCTGAAGTACTTATTTGTTTTCAGCCTTAGCTAGTTTTTGGGATTCCTAGGGCCCTTTAGGACAGCCCTCAAATAAGCTTCTTAGTTTGTTTTTCATACTTGTTTCCTTCCTTAATTCGTTCATGTACATTTCCGTTATGTTTTCCTACTATTAACCTTGCTTTCCAAAATAGGAAAATTGACCATTTTGGTCAATTTCCTCCCACGAGACAACCATCTTAGTTGGTTGTTATATATCTTTTATGTGCAAATTTATGTTTCTTTTATTTCATTTTTTTCATATATAAACACTAAAATTTCATTGTTTTCCTACAAGGATACAATCCAATTACCTACTCTGCTTCTCTCAAGCGGTTGGGGACCACCTAAAGACCTATTTGAGGCAAAGGGGAAGTAGGAGAGTGAAGAAAAAACATCAAATCATATCGGTAAAAATACCCAATCATTCTCATATTCACCTTATATTCACTTGCACTCATTCCAAATGTTTTGGCACACATACCCATGTTGATATGATTTGTTTGTGTAGATAGTTTGAGTAGTTTACTTGTAAAATTTTGTTTATAAAAACTAATTTCTACTTTCATAGATAATCGTCACTATTTCTAAATTCCAATCAGTAAAATTCAAATCCCCATACAAGGAATCAGTTGCGGCTTTCATGTACATGGTGGGTTTGCCACTCGCAAAGGGCCTCAACCCATTCCTTTGGGTTGAATGGCATAATTGTTTACTTTTAAATTAGTTGATTTTGTCATATTTTTCATTGTATGATTGTCATTCGCTAATCTACAAGTGTCTTCCCCTAAAGGGGCCATGCAAAAATAAACAAGCTAAATACACTCAAAAAATGAAAAAAAACACTTGAAAACAAAGTATGGGTCCACCCCATACACTCAAAACAAAACCTATACTATTTAGTTATATACATACACATATTATTTATTCGTGACATATATGCCACATACCTATTTTACTTTTTTTTGTATAAATTTTTAAATAGATTTCAAATTTGTTGACCAGGAGGCACGCTTGTGAAAGAAAGAGGTGACCTCGCCACATCGATGGCCTGGTCCTTTATTCCAAGTAATTTCAATTCTAGAGGATAATAAGAGTCAAATATAGGGAGTCTTCATCAGGAGCCCCTCAGAAGTTGTTTAGTTAGTATAAATCAAGTGGTGTTTCCTTAGTACCACATGGTCAAGGAGCTGAATAGCTCATCTTGGTTGGAATACTACTCTTCTTGGGTAATCTCAGTTAAAACTCCCTTTATGGGGGTCATGGGACTCTTCCTTTTTGTAGGTATCCTTCTTCCATCCAAGTGGCTTTAAGAGCCCGAAAGCACTAGTGATGAGAAGTGGCTAATCCCTACTTCTCTCAACTGCATGGGGCACTCTTCAACCTAACCATTGTGGTTTGCTAAGAATTATCTTCTTATACTAGTTGGCACAGTTCCGGGATGTGTTTTCCTGATTGGGATAACCTTCGAAATAGTGTGGTGGCTAAGGCATGTGTTAATAACTAAAAATTCATCAACAAAATACATTTAAAGTCAAACCTTTTGTCAGTCGGCCCTTCATCCATGAACCAAATTTGAAGTTTTAAATACTCTCCCAAACATAGTTGTAACAACTTGTAAAAATTTTGTTCATTTCCATTTACAACCCCCTTTTGATTTGACAATCTTCTGGGATCATTTCCTGGGTCACCCCAGGGGGGACCAAGCCATCTCGGGCTTGTTTCCCTACCTTAAAATCTTTGAACAACTTTTTGTTCACTATTTATAGCCATCTAAAATGACTTGGTTGTAGCTTTTAAGCTCATGTTTTACCCTTTTTTTCATTCTTTCACTTGAGGCATCCATTGGTTAATAGTTCAGGACCCTGATTTACCCCGAGAACCCATTATGGGCCATTTTCCAACTCTTTAAGGGAGTGGCCAACTTGTTGTTCTCTTTATTTAGTTCACTGTCTTAAAAATCAGAGATCTTATTTTCATCCCATTTTCGATAATTTTCACCCCCCAGGCCATTTTCTCCTTCCAAGAAGTTGAGGGAGGACAACACCCAGGGTGGGTGGTCCCGAGAAAGACTTCTTGTAAGTATTTCACCTCTCATTTTCCCCCTTCATTACTACCTTAGGCAAAGGAACACCTGAGGTGTGGGTAGTCCTTGCTTTGTGTTGAGCTATAAGAGAGGCTATAACCAGCTTTGCAGTCGGATAAGTTAGATCTATCCCAACAGCCAGATTTTACTTATAACATGTGTAACAATTAAGTTGTCTTTGCACATAGAAATAAATAAGACAAGATTCATACTATCCCTGGAAATAATACCATGATATGCCATAAAATACTAATATATATTGGAGAAAAGGGTCTTCAAACACTACATAGTAAAGGTATGGTTGAAGGTATGTCTAATTGCATCTTGGATTTTTATTTCTATGAACATTGCATATTTGGTAAACATAATTGAGTAGCATTTCCATCTGGTGCTACAAGAGAAAATGGGATCTTAGATTTGATGCCCAGTGATCTGTTTGGACCTATTACTGTTCCATCACTAGGTAAATATGTGTATTATGTTTAGTTTATAGATGATTTTTCAAGGAACACATGGATTTATTTTGTCTGGAAGAAATATGAGGTATTTGATAAATTTATGGAGTTTAAGGTTCTAGTATAAAATAAGACAGAGAAGAAAATAAATTTGTTGAGGAAAGATAATGGTGGAAAATTTTGTGGGAGTGAATTCAAAGAGTTTTGTAAGAAGTATGGTATAGCAAGGCATACGAATAGTCCATAACACCTCAAAAAAATGGGGTTGCATAAAGGATGAATAGGACGTTGATGGAAAAATCAAGGAGCATGCTCAGTGGTGTCGCGTTAATACAAGAATTATGGGTAGAGGCAACAAGTACTACATGTTTCCTGATAAATAGATCACTCTAGTCAGTGTTGGTGGAAAAAACTATGCATGAGGTATGAACTAGTAAGAAACCCTCTCTTGAACATCTCAGAGTGTTTGGTTGTGATGCTTATGTACATATTCCAAATGAAAATAGGAGTAAGTTGCATAATAAAGCTGAAAAGTATATATTTATTTATTATAAATATGGTATGAAAGGTTATAAGCTTTGGAACAATGAAACTAAGAAGATTGTTAATAGTCAAGATGTTTTTTTAGAGAGATTAAAGATGTTCCCAAACAATAATTCCTACCAAGGAAATAAGAGCTTGAGAAAATAAAGTTTGAGTTGGATGATGCAAAATTTGAACCAACAGAAGAAGATGAATCATAAGAAAAAGAACCTCATACTCTAGTATGGAGGAGATCAATGAGGTATAGAAGGAAACCAAAAACATATATTCCACTTGATCTGCATGCTAATTTTTCTTTGTTTATTATTGATGATGATTCTAGAACTATCAGGGAAATATTAAATTCAGAGGATAGGAACCTTAAGAAGAAGTCCATGGTTGAAGATATGGATGATGTTATCACACATTATTGATTGGGGGGTTGTTTTCCCTAGGAAGTGGCATTTTGGCGAAGAAAAAATGAAAGAAGAGGACTCAAAAAAACCCATCAAATGTTTTTATCCTAAGTCGGGCGATGATATGACATTTTGGCTCTCACACAGTCCCAATTATCTCGTCATCTCCCTATCATCAACATCCACATATGCCTACCAAGTCCTCCATGCAAGCGTCCAACAAAACTCCATATGGTGAAGTTCAAAGTGTGGCACGTCCTGATCTCGATGAAGACAGTTCATGAAAGTGAGGTGGCAGTTGAGACCTCATCTCACCCTATAAATGGAAAACATGTAGAGAGCATTCGTAAAGGAATAATGTCAATTATGGACATATTTTCCTGTAAAGCACATAACTACGCCTAGATCACATCAGACATGAGGAGGCCTTAACAATCTGACAGAGAAGGTGCCGATTGAAAACATTAATGCGGTGGTCCGATCACACTCCTGGTGGTTGCAACAATTCTGAGTATATGTATGTAGTTTTGACATTTTTTTATGGTCAATGGTTGAGATACACTCCCGTATTGTAATGTTTTGATGAAGCTCTGGTTCTCTGATTATGTAACGGGATTTGAGATTTCGTATTTAGTCTAATTCAACCTTCTTTTCTGTCTCTTTTTCCTCTGATACGGAATGGATCGGGCATGGATGATCCAGTCAAGTTGTTGTAACTGTATTGTGATGTATGTTTGATTTTAGTTCGGTTATAACTTCATTCAGTTTCCTAAAACTTTGAATTGAAGAGGATCTTGTTTTCTGAGTTTTTTCTTCTTGGGTTGTTGGAAGACTGGATGTCCATATAAGACCTTTATGTTCTCCTTACCATTATTCCTCCTACTCACATATACTACACCTTACTGACTAAAGTTGAATCAATAGCTCATATTCATATGCATACCAGTCCAATTTTATGAGTTAAAGCAATATCCTATTGAGTATGTGCCCATTTGAACCCCCTTAAATTTATTTATTGTGACATACAAACTGATGGGTACTAGGCATACCTCCCTTGTAATTAGGAGGCGACTTCTAGTGCTAACAAATGCCTTGGATAAGAATGAGGCATGTGATATAGTTGAGTTTCCAATAGGAAGAAATACCATTGAAAACAAATTGGTGTTTAAGAAGAAGTTAAATCTAGAAGGAAAAGTGGAGAATTACAAATCTCAGTTAGTAGCAAAAGGTTATTCCCAGGTAGAGGGAATTGACTTTGGTGATTGTTTTTCTCTTATTTCCAAGTTAAATTCTATTACATTTCTTGTATCTGTTGTTGTTGCTTTTGATTTTGAAATAGAATAGATGAATGTAAATACAACATTCCTACATGGGGATCTAGAAGAGGAAATCTACATGAAGAAACCAGAAGGATTTGTAGTGAAGGGAAAGAAAGAGCTAGTTTGAAAGATAAATAAGTCACTATATGGTATGATGAAATCGCCTAGGATGTTGTACCAAAATTTTAACACATACATCATTGGACTGGGATTTGTGATAAGCATGGTTGATCACTATTTATATTCAATGTAGGTTGGTAATCATTTCATTTATGTAGTTTTGTATGTCGATGTCATGTTTCTGGTAGGAAATAACATGGATGTGATCAAGGAAATGAAATCACAACTATCCCTAAAATTTGACATCAAGGATCTTGGTGATGCAAAATTCATTATGGGAATGGAGATTAAAAGAGATTGTGCAAAAACGAAATTTTGGTTGAATTAAAGAAAACATGTTCAGACAATATTACAAAGGTTTAATATGTAGGAACATAAACTATTTAAGGTTCCTATTCCTGAAGGTGTAAATTTATGTCTAGATTAGTGTCCCAAGGAATAGGAAGAGGAAGAGAACATGTCTGATTTTCCATATGCTACTGTGGTTGATAGTTTGATGTATGAAATGGTCTGTACTAGAATAGACATTGCACATGCAATGGGAATTTTAGGTAGATATATTTCAAAATCATGGAAGGAGCATTGGACAACAATAAAGAGGATTTTCAGGTATTTGTGTGAAACTTATATCTATGGATTTTTCTACCAAGGAAGACTAGTATTGGACATAGTGTTGGACATACATGGGTTTGTTGATGCATACATGGCTAGAGATATTGATTGTAGAATATCTACAAGTGGGTATATGTTTAAATTATTTGGAGGAGCAATCGGTTGGATGAGAAAAAGACGGGATATAGTGGAACTCTCAACTACATAATATTAATACATTGCATCCACTCATGCACGCAAGGAATTAGTATGATTACAAATATTGTGTTAAGGTATTGGGTTGGTACAACAAGCAATAAGGTTAGATTGTGACAGTCAAAGTGCAATCTTCCTGGCAAAGAAATTGACCCATCATTCAAAGACAAAGCATATTGATGTTCAGTATCACTTTTTGAGAGACATAGTTGAAGACACGAAGGTGTTGCTGGAGAAGGTAGACACTTTGAAGAATGTTGTAGATTCATTGAAAAATCCAGTGAGCTTCGATTAGTTCTCTTGGTGTAGAGAAACAATGGGAATTACTACCCTGTATTTATGACTATGTAATCCGATGACCCCATGTATGTGAAGAAAACAACAAGTGGGAGAATATTCAGTAGGTTTTATATTCTTTGCATGTGTGTGTGGGGGTGCATAATATTTTACGACTACGGGGGGTGGTTTTTTCTATTTTCAGTGGTTTTCTAAATTAATCCTGGATTAAGGGATTAGGGTTTTGGTAGTTGTATAATACTTAAAATATTGTATAGATATTGTATCATGAATGGTGAAATTAATACAATGAATAGTTCATAGGTATGGCACCAAGGAAGGCTTGTTTTATATCGGTTAAGGGTTTCTAGTGTAAATTTTTGTGTACTATACGTGTGAGCCATTGATTAATTTTTGTTTTTCTTAGAACATGTATGCATTGGTTTACTTCATAGGTTTAAAATTTACACTTCTATCACATATTCGTGTCATATTTCTCTAATATTACATGGCCCCTTATCTAGGTGACCAATGGTGGTTGCGAATCCCAATTTGTGTGGGATAGGTCACAAAATAAATCACTTGATGATATGAAACATCATCTATGATTATCCCCCATGCTCATCTTACTTGATCTGCAACAACCTTTTGAGATTGAGACAGACACTTCAGACAATGTAGTTGGCGCCATTCTCATTCAACATGGTCATCTGGTGGCCTATCATAGTGAGACACTCTTATATGTCTTATGTAAGTACCCTACCTATGAAACTAATATGTATTCCATTATACAAGTTTTCCACCAATGGAAGCATTACATTATATGGAAGGATACAATCATCAATATCGATCAGAAGCCTATGCAGTTCATTCAAACATAAGGAAAATTACAGAATGATCTCCATCAAAAGTTGTCCATGTACTTGTAGCAATTTCACCTCAACATTAAATATAATAAATGGAGTACAAATCGCGTCACTAACTTCCTTAGTCGACCTCCAATTGAAACACTAACTGTGGTGCTTGAATCTTGTGGGAATGAGACCTTTGGGTGGACCCAACTCTATGAAAATGATCATATTTTCACAATGACCTACCTGATATTGGGAAGAGTAATTATCGTTTCCTACTGTCATATTTATGATTGATTTTTATGCCATTTAGGACATCTATATGTTCCTTCAAGTGAGCATATGAATTTGATTTGGCAATTCGATTGAAATTGGGTCACATGACACTTTGACGTGGAGAAGAAAATGGTAGTAGTACAAACATATTTATATTTGTCGAATATTCAAAACGATGTTAGTAACTATATCATATCCTACAATTCCTACTCAATCGCGAAGAAAACCATTCAAAAAAAGGATTGTACACCCTTTTTCCTACTCCCGATAGGCTTTGGGAATCCATATTGATTACTACATGATAGGTCTCCCCTCAACCAAGCATGTAAATGACCGTGCATTCATGGTTTTAGACCAATTATCTAAGATGGCCATTCTGAAAGCTCATAAGAAGAGTATCACAAATGAGGTCACTGCCAATATCTTCTTAGAGTGAAGTGTGGGTACACTTTGGACTACCACAAGCTATCATATTAGATTCAGATAGTAGTTTCTTGAGTACATTTTGGTTCATCCTGTAGTCATAAATTGACACCAATCTCATCAAATCCACTTCCTTTCACCCCTAAATTAATGGGAATACATAGGTCATCAAGAGGATTGATGTGCATATGTTATGCATGTACAAATCCAAGAATCCACGAACATGGTATGAGAGCCTTCCTTATGTTCAACAAAACTATAATTGATCCTTCCATAGCTCGAATGACCACAACCCTTTTCAAATGGGATTGGGATTTCAACCATTGGTCTCTATTGATGTATCACTTCCCCTTGCATCCACATAGGAATAATATTCACATGATCAATTTCAGGCCCAAAAATCCACAAAATTCATTGATAGAGACAACACATTTACCAACGAGTCCATGACATTTTACAGAAAGCCAATGTTAATTGCAAGTATTTCCATGATCAAAACTGAGTTCCATACAAGTTTTAGGTGGGAGACAAGATTTGATTGCATTTGTAGAAAGAATGCCTTAAAGGACCCCATTAGAAGATGCATCCACTTCACTATGGTCCTTAAATCATCACCCAAGCCTATGGGAGAAAAGTATTTTGAGCTAAGTGTTTCCCCCTTCCTTGGCTTGCACCCAATATTCAATTTAGACCTCCCATAGCCATATTTTCCACCAATACTGGACACATCAAAAGTGGAAGAGAAGATAGCACCTATAGAGATTATCCATGAATACATGGAACATGAAACCATTGATTAGACCATGGAAATGTGAGTTAAGAGAACTCATCAATAGAATATCCAACACCATCGAATGGTCAAAGTCGGGAAAATATACACCAAGGAAAGTGTCTCACCAAGTGTCAAGTTCAACATAAGTTTTCCTATTTTATTATGAAACTCAATGCAATGAATACCATTGATTATTAAGGGGGGAGTATTGATCCAGGTGTACATTGGTGGCCACCCACCTATTTCGTTGGCTCAAAATAAAGTTTCCATCTTGGCAATGTTTCTATGATATTTTGGGTTTTTGAACTTCCAGGTCAATTTGGAGGCCGTAAACTATGTTATTCTTGGTCCATAAGCACCCAGTAGATAGCAAAAGGCATGTAATGGGACATTCAAAATATGTATTCCTTGGTTATACCTTTTTGATGGGATACTGAGCTCCTTAAACATATATCATATGAAAAAGTAATTCCCTTAAGAATTTGACGTATCAAATTAGCACATCGGGTCCCACAAACCTTTTGTCCTTTCATCTTCTGGGGTTAGGGTTTTGTATGTTTAGGGTTTTATCATTGATGACTTATGTTAAAATTCATTTTTGGCCTCACTGTAATCATTTTCCGGAAAATGCAGATAACTATCACATCTCTTCTCATATATAAGATACCACCATTCTAGTGAGTTCATTTCACTTTGCTTTTTTTATAGCTCCTGCAAATTTCGTTCATTAATAAAAATTGAGTATTAATGTATCTTTATGTTTTTTTCATAATTTTGTGTTTTATGTCATACCCTCATAAATTTGGATCATGGAAGCTCTATATAATGCCTCCAAAAATAATACAATTTGTTCCCTATTACCTATTATATCATTTGAATACCTTCCTCTTCAACCCATACACAACACCAGAAACATAACCCTTAAAGTGCTCTTCAACATCAACAGAAGGGTTGCAATCCAAACAACAATTATAATTAGGAATAGCATTGAGAACTTTTATATCATTAAAACCCTTCCATATCCAACCAACTCATGGTATTACACATGGATAACTCTATTGGTATCCATTTTTATAACAAGAGTATGTCTTCCAACCTGACTTGGGTATGAACCCATAACAGATATAACATGGGATGTATTTAATTCTCAATAATTGCATTAAAAAATGGAAAAACCTTTTTATACTCAAGGGAACCCTCTACCTTTACAAATCAATTCAAATGTTGAATCTTGATTGAGAGAATTCTTACCTCAGTTACCTTCATCATTAATGCATCACAATCAACTAATTTCATACCTATGTGGTTGTTATCAAATTTGATGTTGCCTGATTAGCTAATATTTTCTAGAGGCTCAAAGGATCCTTTCACCAACCTTTGATCAACATTTCACTATGTTTATATGGATGGTTCTCATATTCAATGAAATCATAATCAACATCTTCATCCATGCTATAAATATTTTTACTGGATACGTAATCCATCATCAATCATATTCAATTATCATAACATCATTATTTCACATATACAAAAATAAACTACTCTCAGTCTATAATAATGTGATATGTCCAAACATTTCTACATGCACTAATGTATATCAACATGTACTAAGAATTCATTCTCATCATTCCTACTAGTGCACATTCATTCTATCTTTCCTATATGTATTTTGCACCACTTTTAATATGCTCTTTAGTGCATACTTATTCCAACTTTTCTACTATATGCAATTTCCCTTAAATTCCTCCAAATCATCATTTTCCCTTGTTCTATCTCTTTTCTCATATATTATTTTTTACTTCATAATTTGAACATTTTCCATCCAATCCCACTTGCCATATTTTAATTCTATCCAATATGTCCTATTGGTAGTTACCTCCACTTCGGAAATCATGCTCCAATTTTACGTTGTCAAAACCTTCCATCATGTTGGAATGATGTAATTTATATCATTCCATTTTCCTAATGTTTTGGTATTCTCCAACCAACTTAACGATTATCATTATGACATTCCTTTCCATTACCTTTATCTATCCATTGGATATTCTCAAATTTTGGATGCTTATCTTCACTTCATTGAGTGATTCCCTGTGGAGGCCTATTTTTTCTACTCAAGACTGATTTTCTCTCCATGGAATTCTATATTTCTCCATTGGCACTTTAAAGTGATTGGAATTTCATTATTACATCCCATTAATTACTTGCACCTATATACTACTTCCCCTGCAGACTTTGATAACAAAAGTTTTTTTCATGCTCTGAATACTTTTAGAAATATTTTCTAGTTCAACTCTTTTCCTTGCATTCCTATGCTTGCACATAGATATGACTCACCCATCCCATGATTCACACATCGCTTCCTGAGATCTTTATTCTGTTTTGTATCAATCTATGCTACTATCAATGATCTTGTACATTCACAACTAAGGAGTACTATATTCTTATGCATATTAATTCCATTCTTGACTTGCTAGATTGTTCCATTCTTGTTCTTGTTTTGGGTGGTTTATCTACACTACTCCTGACCTTCATAGCTATTTTTCTCGATGTTTCATCCTTGATTTATATTCTGTAATAGACCCACAAAATATTCATTCATGGAATATGATGTAACATCCATGTCCTTTTGATTGCAGTCTAATATGACTTAGTAGCTTATACGACTCCCGTAGGATATAGTCAGAGGGAAAAAGGAGTCACATGATTAGTTTAATCTCACTTGTCCAAAAAAATATTATAAAATGACATTAAATAAAATTATTAATCACTTAAGAATCAAAAACGTATTTTTAATGTTTAAGTAATAATTAAAGGAGAAATAAGTCGAGGGTTTCATTTTGTCAAAAAAAGGGAAAGATCTAGAGGGCGCAAAGGAAGAATAAAGGAGATGTGGCCTCTCACATTGGATTATGATTTGATCTCTCATTTTGGAATTCTCTTGGAGCCATTGTTTCATTAGGGTTTAGAAAAAACCTTCCACCATTGCTAGTCTAGTTTTGGTAGTGAAATATTTTCTCTAGCTAGACCAAGGGAAGATCTATCTAGGGTCTTCAGCTGAACTTCATTTGGCGATTTGTTTACTATCTATTGGAGCAGTGAATTATTGGAGAACCACAATATGGTTGGTGGATCGATTTTCCTCGTTCTACAATTGTGATATTCTAGACGACATTGTGTTAGTTGGAAAGGCCGTCTAGGATTATTTAAGGGTCTATTATAGTCCCAACAACATTGTGGAGGGTCGTGTGAGTCCCAAGAGAAGACCGAGGTATATGTGGTGGTTCATGGTAGCTAGGGAAGCCTCTAGGGTCTGTTTAAGGGAGTCACATATATTCTTTTTTCGGTCCATGTGGTCTAGAGGAGTCGTCGATACATATTTGAGGAGGTCGAGTCACTTTCCTTGGTGAATCATGTGGCTAAGGTACATTAGGAGGGGCCAAGTTACATTGGCAGGGTATCTCTGCATAATATCCATGTATTTTGAGGAGGGTCATGTACCTCATTTGATGAATAGTAGTGTTTGGAGGTGAAATCATGATGCTAGAGAGACTTGAAGCAGACTCCATCATCTCTTGGAATCATTTCCAGGTTCTATTTTGTTTACTATGAGTTGGTATTTATTGATGTTTTCATTATAACCACTAGATTGTGTGCATTTGGGGTTTTACAATTGTCATTACAACCATTAGATCTTGTGTTCCATTGTTGTTTTCATCACAAGCAATAGAGAATTGTATTGATTTCCTCTGGGGTTTCCATCTATAATAATATTCCACGATTATCTCTTATTTATTGTGTAATTGGATGCATACCAAGTTTTTTGACTAAATGCCCATAAGCAAACTAAATGTGAACTACTTGTTTAAATTTTCCTAATCAAATTATATTTTTAACATATATGACAACAAACTAATTGAAAAATGTCCATAACTAGATATAACGATGATAATATTATATCTAATTAACCCTTCAGGATATTACAATGGTATTAGAGATGGTGATTCTATCATCCCGCAACTACATTTATGACTAGGAGAAGAGGGTGTGGAGGAAAAACCCTTTCAAAGGAGGAAGAAATGAAAGAAAATAAAATAGGTTTACGGAAAAAAGGAAACATGGATGATAAACTCGAGATAACAAGAGATATTGTGCTCAATCTACTGAAAAAATGAACAAGATTTAGGAGGACGAGAACCAGAGATAGGGAACAACTACTCAGAGACATGATGAGATGATTAGGACCCAACAATAGACCCTTGAGGTACTTGTACAACTGGTAGGATAGTGAGGGAAAACATGACCAAATGGCAGTCATGGAGGAGGAAGAGATCATGCAAAGGGTAGCAATACCCAAATTTTGTCACAAAGTGCCCTATAGATAGGGAGTAGGAGGACACATAGACCATTGTTACCCCCATTCCTTGAGGAACAACCTATAGGAGCACATGGCTAGTAGGATTTGGTTGAGGAGGTCTCTAACTACTACAGAGAGTACCATGTACTAGTAGAGGATATATAGGTAGAGATTTCTTACAATGACTATTGTAACCTTGAGATGAGGAACAAACCTAGGGTATCAAAGTACTAGCAGAACTTTGACCTTATTTTCAAGGTAGGAAATTTGAGAGTCCCATCCTTTGACAGATCAACCAAGAGAACTGCCAGAGCATGGGTGCACAAGTTGGATACTTAATTCCATATTAATCTGATGAAAAAGGTAGAAGAAATCAAGTTTTCCACCATGCACTTGGAAGGAGAAGATCATGAGTGGTGGTACCATGGGATAATAACAATGGGATATTCCAACATCACGTCATATGTGGATTTCACCCAGAGGCTTATGGATAGGTTAAAAAACAAGGATCCTGATATACACTTCAAAGAGTTGGCACACATTAAGTAGATATGTACACTAGAGGAATAAATCACATAATTACAAAGGATGGTGGTAATGGTGACTGACATTTCATAATAGTGGTTGGTGATGCTATTCAGAAAGGGTCTACTTGAGCCCTTGAGAGGATGGGTGAAGGAACTTAGGATGACCACTCTTTAGGTTGCCATCATGAAGACTTAGGACATGGTGGAGACAAAATCTAAGAAGGTGCCAATGAAGCCTTTTAATCCAAAGAACGGTTAGGAAACAAATTTTCCCCATAATCTATTGACCTGTAAGAACAAGATGGATGAAGAGACTAAGAGAGATATGAGAAGGAAAAATCTTTTCTTTAGATGCAAAGAACCATGGGATTCAGGTCATTTATGCATGGGAATAGGGAAAGTGCATTACATAGAGGTACTTTTGGACGAATAGGATGATGATGTGGATGAGACAACTAACATACATGATAGTGGACAAATAAGTGACAAGATAGCACACCTATATATTACACACCATGAACTATTCTAGGAGGGAGTCAAAAGAGTAACCATTTCCAAACTCTGAGGAATTTCTAGGTACTATACATTCAATATCAAAGGATTTTTTCAAGGGAAGAGATTCATGACATTAACCGATGGTGGGGACACCCAAAACTTCATTGATGCAACACTCATCGTGAGGACACACATTCCCACAAAGGAATTTGAGGGATTCAATGTGGTAGTATCATACGGATACAACATACATGTACTTAGAGGATCGAGGGATTCGATACAACATTGGGAAACTATACGTTGGCTAATGATTTTTATGTAGTGGACATAGCAGACACCAATTTGGTAGGAGTCCAGTGATTATACTCATTGGGAGATTTCAAGATGAACTATCATATCATGAGGATGGAGTTCATATATTTAGTGGTTTAGCAAGTTATATTGAGAGGAATTTCAACATGAAATCCAAGGATCATGTCGAATAAATGCATGGACTCCATATTCAAATATGGTAACATGGCATGTGAAACAAAGTGTTTGATCACCATCTGTAAGCCATCACAAGATCACCATCACTGTTGGGCCCGAGATATGATCAATTTTATAAGAGTTATTAGGCACTTTTGTCGAATGTACATATGTGTTTTTCATGTCTTGGAGAAGCTTTTTGAAGAATTTTGTGTTAAAATGGTATGATCTACACCAGGTATGTATGATTCGTGTTTGATGTCAATATTGAGTATAATTCATCATGTTTTATGATTCCAAAGGTCTAATTCACGTTTTTATGGTGTTGCGGGGAAAAAATGCACCACGTTTCTACTTCTGGCACTCAATACGACACTCCTTCCAACACTCAATCCGATACCCGGTCTGACACTCCGTCCAACACCTCATCCTGTACACAAACGATGGGAGATTTGGTGGTTATGGTATTGGCAACCAGTGGTGGGCGAATCAGAAACATGGGTTTTTCTCGTGCTTATATCCTCCAACTACCGAACTCTTGACAACTCGATTTTGGGTTTCTATGGTGGGTGATTATTGGTTCGCTCTGTTTCGGCAGTTAGGGCACCATTAATGAAATTTGTCAATTTTACAAGTGGTTCACCCTTATGTCATCGAACACTTGGTCTGTAAACATTATAAATACCACTGAGGTGGTCAGATAATTATTAAGCAGTAGAAGAAGTTGTGTGTTAGAGACAAAACCGATTTTGGCTCTGGTTTTGCATTTTTCAATTGCCAAAATTGTATAAGATTGTGTTTTTCAAGTTTTAATGGTGAAATCATTTTACTGAGCTTGTGGTGTGCATTTGAGAAGTGACCATGACTTGTTTGGGGGGGCACAAACAGTCTGGTAACTGTTCTATGTGTTATTTATTCATTTCATAGCTTAGATGCCTTTTTCTTTTTTGTACATGAACTCTTCTTTTATTTCTTTGTTATCTAATTTGTTTTTGTAGTTTAACTATTTTAATTCTCTTTTGTAGGTTAGTATGGAGGATTTTTGTTAATATGCACTGATTTTATAATTAGGAACGAGTTTTCAAACTCGTACACTAACCCCGTGTGCAATTAGAAGTTAGATTGAATTTTATTTATGCTTTTAAAATCAAATTTAAAATAGAAGTTAAAACAGAGTAGAACAATGGTTTATTGCATGTCTTCTTTAACAAGGATTTGATAGATGGATAGGATTAGTTTCACTTTTTAATTATAGTTTGTTTATTCCATTTTTACATAGATCTTGCTTAACTAGTTGTTAGTTAATGTATTCGTTAGTTTACTTTTTATACGTCATGCTTTAATTTATGCTTTAAGCAATTTCCTTATTACATTTTGAATTGTTAAGATAGAGCTAGTTTAGTTTATGTTATGTAATTTCTTGCTTAGATTTAGGTTGCAATTCCAAGTTGTAGTTAATGATTGAATTTAGTATAGTATAAGTTTTCTTATATTAGTATAGAATGCATTTGAATTTCATTGATTAGAAAACAATTTTTTGCTTTCATAGAGTAGAAGATAACTTTCTTTCTTTCATAGCTTAGGAGATAGTTTTATTGTTGTTGTAGGGTAGATAGTCTTTGATTTGATAAATTAGATAGTAGCAAGCTTGTTATAGGTTCAAGACTAGTTGCTAGTTTTTCTTGCTTTCAGTTAAATATATTTCCTTTTCATGAATTAGAAATAGTTTTGAATTAAGAATCTAGTCATCTTGCCTCTTAGGTTGGATAGTTGTTCAATGAGAAGTTTTCATTTGATTATTTGCAGTAGAAGGTGCCTTAGAGTAGTTAGTTGTCTATTCGCTTTAATAGGTTAGCTAGTTGTTTTGCTTATTTGTGTATTTTCTTTAATAGGTTAGTTAGTTGTCTTTGATTTCTTGTTTATTTTCTTTAATAGGTTAGTTAGTTGTCTTTGCTTGCTTGTTTATTTGCTTTAATAGGTTAGTTAGTTGTCTTTGCTTGCTTGTTTATTTGCTTTAATAGGTTAGTTAGTTGTCTTTGCTTGCTTGTTTATTTACTTTATTTCATAGGGTAGTTACTCATTGAATATAGGTTTGCAAGCTAAAGTAGTTTTCTTTTGTCATTTTCTTATTGTTAGGCTTAATAGTTTCTTCTGCTTATTGCTTACTGTTGAATTCGTTTCCTTCAAGTAGGGTTTTTACTTGTTTTCATAGGACTATCCATCGATCCTTGGCCCAAAAATTACTTAGGTTACCTAGTTTAAAGTTGCTTAGTAGGGTTTTCTCATTAGATAGGTTTGCTTGAGTAGATTATCCTTAGATAACTACCTCCCTAGTTAGGATATACTATTACCATCCCTTCTACCTTTGGCATATATTTTGCTACAACTCTAAGTTTACTTAACCCGTGTTGACAATTTAATTGAGGGTTTTTAGTGTGTTTTTAGTGCATATAGAACACCCATCATTTTTGTAGGTTTGACATTACCTGTTCTATGCAAGTGGATTGAGTGGGCATGGTGTAAAAATCAACAAAAATGGAACACTCTTAGCCTACCTCAACTCCTATTCACTATGTTCGTGGCCTATGAGGAATCAATTGCCTCAGCCACAAAGCTCCCAAGAGTTGGAGACCATTGATTCAAGAACCACCAGTTGCCAAGAGAAAGCTATAATAGGGTTTTCAAAAATGAGAGAGATTTTTGTTTTTGAATATGTTCTTGACAAAAACCTTTCTTGGTTTTCAAAAATTCACTTTCAGTTGTTAGGAAAATACGTAAAGAAAACATGACTAAAACAAGAAAAAATGCTCTGTTTTTTTCTTGTTTTAGTCATATTTTCTTTTTTTGTTTTCCTAAAAACAGGGAAAGAATTTTTGAAAAACAAGAGAGTTTTTTATCAAGGATATATTAAAAAAAAATAACCTCTCTCAGTTTCTAAATATACGTTATGGTTTTGGATATATTCAATTCTCTTAGCGGCCTAGTTTTTCAGGAAATAAAACACTCTGTTTTTCCTGTTTTATTCATCTTTTCTTGGTGTGCTTTCCTAACAAATGAAAGTGAAATTTTGAAAACCAAGAGAGGTTTTCGTCAACATATTCAAAAACAAAAACCTCTCTCAGTTTTGAAAACCATATTATAGCTTGCTCTTGGAAACTAGTGGTGTTTAAATCAGTGGTCTCCAACTCTTGGGAGCTTTGTGGCTGAGGCAATTGATTCCTTAGAGGCCATGAACATAGTGAATAGGAGTTGAGGTAGGCTAAGAGTGTTCCATTTTTGTTGATTTTTCCATCGTGCTCACTCAATGCACTTGCATAGAACATGTAATGTCAAACATACAATGGATAGACTGTAAAAAAAATAAACCAATAGAGTGGTCGATTAAGGACATATACAACAATCCCAAGAGTTGGAGACTGCTGATTTAAACACCACCAATTGCCAAGAACAAGCTATAACAGGGTTTTCAAAACTGAGAGAGGTTTCTGTTTTTGAATATGTTCTTGACAAAAACGTCTATTGGTTTTCAAAAAATAACTTTTAGTTGTTAGGAAAACACGCCAAGAAAACATGACTAAAATAGGAAAAACAGAGTGTTTTATTTTCTGAAAAACTAGGCCGCTAAGAGAATTGAATATATTCAAAACCATAACGTATATTTTTCTTTCTTGTTTTAGTCATATTTTCTTTTTGGATTTTCCTAACAACAAGGAAAGAATTTTTGAAAACCAAGAGAGGTTTTTATCAAGGATATATTAAAAAACAATAACCTCTCTCAGTTTCTAAATATATGTTATGGTTTTGGATATATTCAATTCTCTTAGCGGCCTAGTTTTTTAGGAAATAAAACTTTATGTTTTTCCTATTTTCTTGGTGTGTTTTCCTAACAACTGAAAGTGAATTTTTGAAAACCAAGAGAGGTTTTTGTCAAGAACATATTCAAAAACAAAAACCTCTCTCAGTTCTGAAAACCCTTTTATAGCTTGCTCTTGGAAACTGGTGGTGTTTAAATCAACGGTCTCCAACTCTTGGGAGATTTGTGGCTGAGGCAATTGATTCCTCAAAGGCCACGAACATAGTGAATAGGATTTGAGGTTTTTATCAAGGATATATTAAAAATCAATAACCTCTCTCAGTTTCTAAATATACATTATGGTTTTTGATATATTCAATTCTCTTAGGGGCCTAGTTTTTTAGGAAATAAAACACTCTGTTTTAGTCATGTTTTCCTAACAATTGAAAATGAATTTTTGAAAACCAAGAGAGGTTTTTGTCAAAAACATATTCAAAAACAAAAAAAAATCTCTTAGTTTTGAAAACCTTTTTATAGCTTGTTGTTGGCAATTAGTGGTGTTTAAATCATCAGTCTCCAACTCTTGGGAGCTTTGTGGCTGAGGAAATTGATTCCTCATAGGCCACAAACATAGTAAATATGATTTGAGGCAGGCTAAGAGTGTTCCATTGTTGTTTATTTTTCCACCATGCTCACTCAATCCACTTGCATAAAACATGTAAGGTCAAACCTACAATGAACAACCTGTAACAAAAATGTAATGTCAAACCTACAATGAACAACCTGTAAAAAAAACAAAACAATAGAGTGTTTGTTAAGGACATATACAACAATTTATAGCACATAGGATTTTATCACTTCAAAATAAAATGACTGCTAATGTAATAACCTGTATCATGAAAATAATATTTTTTTTTACAAAGACTTACTTCTTTAGGCAATGATCATTTGTCAACTCATGAACCCCTCCCCCACACCTAAGTATTGTGACACCTCACAATCAAAAGTATAGGAAACCATTCAGTTCTCCCGATAGCCGAAGATTTATAGTTTGTAAAGTGTAAAGATAAATTTCACAGATTGGTCTGACGAGATGATTAGAAGATGGCCCCACCTATAGGATAAGAGATCCTATATATATATAAGAAGAGGTAGGCACGAGTGTTTCAAGATAGCCTCATAGTTAGTTCCCAACTAATGATGGTTGTTGTATATGCACTAAAAACACACTAAAAACCCTCAATTAAATTGTCAACCCGGGGTAAGTAAACTTAGAGTTGTAGAAAAATATATGCCAAAGGTGGAAGGGATTGTAGGAGTATATTCTAACTAATGAAGGTAGATATCTAAGGCTAATCTACTCAAGAAAAACTATCTAATGCGAAAACCCTACTAAGAAACTTGAAACTAGGTAACCTAAGTACTTTTGGGCCAAGGATCGATGGATAGTTCTAAGAAAACAAGTGAAAATCCTATGTAAAGAAAACTAGTTCATAATAGGCAAAAACAACTATTAAGCATAACAAACAAATGACAAAAGCAAACATATTTACCTTTCCAACCTATATTCAATGAGTAACTACCCTATGAAAGAAAATAAATAAACAAGCAAGAAAAGACACTTAACTAACCTACTAAAGCAAGTAAACAAGTAAGAAAAGACAACTAACTAACCTATTAAAGAAAATAGACAACTAACTAATATAAGATAACTTCTACTGCAAGTAATCAAATTAAAACTTCTCATTGAACAACTATCTAGCCTAAGAGGCAAGTGGATTATGTTCTTAACTCAAAACAATTTCTAATTCATGAAAGAAAATCTATCTTATTGAAAGCAAGAAAGACTAGAAACTAACCTTTAATCTATAATAAACAAATTGTTCTCTAACCTATCAAAGCAAAAGACTATCTATCCTACAACAACAATAAAACATTTACCTAAGCTATGAAAGAAAGCAACTATATCTCTTGATCTATGAAAGCAGGAAAACTATCTCTTTTAATGTATGAAAGCAAGAAAACTATTTCTTAATCTATGAAAACTCAAACATAATGTTGGTGGTTGTGTGAATGTCTCCGGTGTCTTATGATATCTCGATGGAACTTGACAACAAAGGACAATTCAAGCTGTATAAGATCAATATTGATCTCAATAGAAAAGTGAAAGGTATAGATTAAACAATCCAATGAGAATTTAGCCATGACATAAACAATCGTCAATTACCTTGCATATGCATTTATTAACCATCAACAATATAACGAGATCATCATTGTACTTCTATACTATGTAAGCAAAACTAGATTCAACCAGTAACTAAGAAATATAATTGCAATTTAATTCTAGAAAGAAAATTACATAAATTTAAAACTATGCTATATCTACTCTAACAATTCAAACTACAATAAGAAAATGCTTAAAAACAGAAGATTAAAACATGACATTAAAATGTAAACTAACAACTGCATTAATCAACAACTAGCTAAGCCAATTCTACATAAAAATTAAATAAGCAAGCTATGATTAAAAACTGAAATTGATCCTATTCATCCATCAAATCCTTGTTGAAGAAAGCTCAAATAAAAACTCTGTTCTATTCTAATTAAAACTCTATTTTAAACTTGATTCTAAAATAATAAATAAAGACATAATCTAATATCTAACTACACATGGGGTTAGTCAAGGGATCTGCAGATCCATTCCTAACTACAAGATTAATGCATGCTAACACAATTCATCATACTAACCTGCAAAAGAGAGTCAAAGAAATTAAATTATAACATCAAACTAATTAACATAATAAAAATGCATGTACAGAAAAATAAAGAGAACAACTAAACTATGAAATGCATAAACAGACACAAAGACAGTTACTAGACTGTCGGTGCCCCCCCTAGCAAGTCGCGGTCACTTTCTAAAAGCATACCACATGCTCAACAAGATGAATTCACCATAAAAACTCAAAAAACACAGTTCTTGTATAATCTGGTAATGTAAAATGGAAAAACAGAGTAAAAGTGTATTTCTACCTATCACACTGATGCTTCTACTACTTAACAACTATCTAACCATCCTAGTGGTATTTATAAGCTTAAAAACCAAGTGGTCGACCACAAGACGGTCGAACCACTTCTAAATTCGCCAAATTACAATAAATGATGCCCTAACTACTAAAACAAAATGAGCCAATAATTGCTCAGCTGAACAACCAAAACTAAGTTGTCAGGAGCATAGTAGCTGGAGGGGGCAAGCATGAAAAAAACCCACATTCTCGATTCACCCATCACTGGCCGCCAATACCATAACCGCCAAGTCTCCATCTATTTTTGTGCAGTACGCAGTGCTAGACAGAGTGTCAGATCGGGTACCGGAACGAGTGTTGGAAGGAGTGCTAGACTGAGTGCCAGAAGTAGAAACGTGGTGCGTTTTTTCCCTGTAACACCAGAAAAACATGAATTAGCTCTTGGTAATCATAAAATGTGATGAATTATACCCAATAATGACATTAAACATGAATCACACGTACTTGGTGGAGATCATACCATTTTAACATAAAATTCTTCAAAAAGTTCCTTCAAAATATGAAAAACACATATGCGACAAAAATGTATAATAACCGTCATAAAAGTGATCATATCTCAGGCCCAACATTACCCCCACATTTAAGATTTTGCAAGTCCCACTGCAAACAAAACGAAATTACACCTCATGACTAAGCTTGTTAAGGAGGATCATCTTTGGAAGCTTCTCCTTCTTGCTGTGAAGACTTTTCCTTATGCCTCTCTTGTTGCTTCAGTTGTGCTCTGAGGCCACGGTTGGATTTCAACAAGCTTCTTGGATTTTTGTTCCGGTAAAGAAATGAATTGTGCAGGAGGGTTTGGAGCCCTTGGAGAGTGGTTTTTGGATGGAGAAATAGTCCTTAGATCTGATGTCTTTGCACTAGCCTTGATTTCCAATTGAGGGTTTACAAATTGATAAATGAATGCATCCCAAGTTTGCCCCTGTTTTTTCCAATTCGGCTAGAACAAGAAGTTTGATAAGGCCATGGTGAAAGAGGCTATTGTGGGGGTTGGTTAAATTATTCCTCACTTGAGAGGAAATCTTATCAAATCTCTTTAAAAAGTAGAAGGGAAAATTCATTTTTTTATTGAAAGTGGGCTAACAATCGAAAATGGAAAGCTTAAAAAACAAAGTATCTACCGTCACTATGTCAACAAGACATTGAAGGCACCATTGTGGCAAGATTTGAAAAGGACAGAGAGTATTGTCTTGGAAGAGTCAATGAACACCTGGAGATGCTCCTAAAAAAGGCCAACATGAACATCAAGCTTCAGAGACACATGGACAGGAACTACTACATTAGAAAATGGATCAGGAAAAGTCGCAAAAAGTGTTCTACAAGACCACACTACGCTTTTGACTCTGTTTTTGGTCATAAATTTAAAAAGATGTTTTTGACCACATAAAGATGAATTTTGGAAAACCAAAGGAGGTTATTTATAATTACATACAAAATCACAATAACCTATTTCATTTTTTACATAGGTATCACATATTGGGAGATATTCAACATTCTTGGAGACCTATTTCAGAAAATAAAATTTTCCAATTTAATTTCCTATTTTAGTCATTATTTTCAAAACAAGTTTTTGGCCAAATAAAGATGAATTTTGGAAAACCAAAGGAGGTTATTTTATAAGGATATACAAAATAATAATAAACTAATTCATTATTTACACAGGTAGCATATAGTGGTATATTTTCAACTTTCTTGGAGGCCCATCTCATAAAATCAAATTCTCCAATTTAATTTCATGTTTTAGTCATTATGTTGTGGCATCTATTCCAAGAACATGGGAATTAATTTCACAAAACTGAGAGATGTTTGTATCAAGAAAAACCTTATCTACAAAAACCTCTCATATTTTTGTAAAATGGGTTATGGTTAAAAATTTATATCCCCATCTTTGACCTCTATTTTTTTGTTGTGCTTCTGTTAGAGTTGTTACGCTTTTGGACAATTTGTTTTCAAATCAATTGTGAAGGGGTTGTATGTATATTTTTGCTTGGATTAGTGACTTAAGAGTGTAGAGGACATATTCAAATTTCCAGTCATAAAATTTTCATTAAATAACTCATCGATGAAGGACTTCAAAACTTGTTTCTCATCTTCTACAATTTGTTGCCACCTCCATGCTTTCCTATGATTGTTTCAAAGTTATTTGCACTGTTTTGGATGAAACTGTCATGTTATGTTACAACTTATTATTATGAATGGATTCATGATATTATTCCCATGTTGAACTTGAGGCATCTACCCTATACTCAATGACAAATCCTAAATGCTACTGAGTATACCCACCTTGCCCCATTCTATTTTTGCAACTGATCTTTTGGAAACCTTGGCCTAGCTCCTTAGACCTAGATTCTGATCTAGAAAAATACAAATCAAAACCATACTGAGCTAAATACCTAGCCTAATAAAGATCCACTTAAACTTGTTCCTCTGTTAATAGGTGTGTAACATAGATCTGTAGTGAGTTTAACAATGTGTTATTGATCTGTAATTGTCACAAAGAACCAGTTAAGGATACAAAGTCTTATATATCATAAACATAAACATGCACAGTAAGATCATAAAACACAATGATGTTAGCAATATAAAATTTAGCATACCAATATAAAAAACTATTGATATAATATCCCAAGACATTGTAAAAAGATAGTATGATAGAATTCTGACAAAAATCCTACATCCTCTTCTCATGGGTTGTTCTATACAAATGGACAATACTTAGCATTTTTTTTTTGGCTCAGGAAACTCCCCCCAGACCAAAGATATGGCATGTCATCATGCCATGAATTATCAATATGTATTTACTGTTTTGATAAGGGGGTTAGATTAGCTCCTCTTTTATCCACCATTTGGAGTATCCCTTAGCTCCATATATGTTCTGAAATTCGGGTTTGAAAACCCTGTTATAGCTTACTCTTGGAAACTGGTGGTGTTTAAACCAGCGGTCTCCAACTCTTGGGAGCTTTGTGGTTGAGGAAATTGATTCCTCAGAGACCATGAATACAATGAATAGGAGCAGAGGAAATATAAGAGTGTTCCATTATTGTTTGTTTTTCCATCGTGCTCACACAATCCATTCCTCTATCTCGCATTTTATAAGACATGTAATCATAAATCTGTAATGAATAGTTTGTAACGACAATAAGATAGTTAAGTGGTCTGTTAAGGAGATGTACAATAGTTTATAACACACATGAAATTAGCATTTCGAAAATAAAAAGATTTTTGATGTAATAGCCTATATCATGAAAACAATACAAATAATTTTTTACAAAGATTTACTTCTTCTAGTCAATGTTATCATTTGTCATCTCATGAACCCCTACCCCACACCTAAGTATTGTGACACCTCACAATAAAAAATATTGGAAACCAGTTGATTCTCCCAATAGAAGAAGATTTATAGCTTGTTAAATGTAGAGATAAATTTCACAGATTGGTCTGATGAGACAGTTAAAGGATGGCCCCACCTATAGGATAAGAGATCATATATATAGATAAGAAGAGGTGGGAAAGAGAGTTTCAATATAGTCTTAGAGTTATTTCCCAATGGAAAGTTTATGGAGTTCATTAACCTTATCTTAACCATACATACTTCATGTCATCTTTGTCTGCAATTAATGTCGTACATCAGGACAAGTTTAAATTTATTATTTATTTTTGTCAGATTACCATCCTTGCTAGGTAGAATGCCCCGTTGCCAGCAAGTCTGTTCAGTACCTCGATGGGTTTACCTAGTCATACCATAGGCCAGTACCTACTGCCAACAGACCTATTCAGTATCTCGACGGGTTATCCTCTTACACCCTCAAATATTGGCCCTCCATCTTTTAAGATTTTAGTATAATATTGCTTTATGCAAGAAGATGGGGGGACAATTCTGAAAACAACTTTTTCTTTCTTTTTTATCAATTGGGGTGGTATTTGTGTTAGAAGATGACTTTCCGTTATATTACTTAGTGATTATCCCGATGTAAGGGGGTACTTAAGCGAACGTGGCCTATCTAAAGATATGATATAATCAAGCTATTTAGTGTGTAGTGGATGGTATCATTGAGAAAGAACAAAAAGGTATCTCTAGGCTCAACTCACTTTCTTCTTTTGTAGTTATTGTGAAGTTTCCATGACTAACCGCTAATCAAAGCTCCTTGTTACTCTTTAATAAATATGCTTTACTTTCTTACTCAGGTTTCTTGGGAAAACTGTCTGTGAGACCTCTAAGCTTGATGGTTACAGTATCACTTCCTTATATAGTGGTGAAGATTTTCAAGAGCAATTTCTTTTTAAAATGCCTTAAGAACAAGAAGATGAAAATCTTTGCAAAAACATGGCTAACTACAACAAGTCATTATTAATTTGATTCTTAGTAGACAACAAGGTTCAAGTGTAACAATGTTTTTTAAGAAAATCCTTCTTTATATTTCCTTGGAATTGTCTACCCTTGGTGATATAAATACCTACAGAGATCTCTAAAATTGTTTGCAAAAAACACACTCTAAAATATAATAAACTAAGGATATCAATGAGATCAAGTCATAGGAACATGTATCTCATAGTTCTTTTATTAAAAGAAAATGTAAAATGAGGTTGCATTAGATTGTAAGCTAAACTAGCAACATGCAGCTTTTATTTACTATCCTACCCTATCTAAAAAGAAAGGGAAAATCTGTATTCAAGTGTAATAACTCTTCCAATGTAACCATGTGTGGAGCAATATAAGAAACATACTCATATCCATATATGAAAAATTTATCACAGTGATTACATGGATATGAAGAACCAACCAACCTACTTTTTTGGGCATCAGGAGGTGTTGAAGAATAGAATATTATTGTGGCCTGATGACCTCTTGAAACCAAATTTCAATGTAATCTTGATGTTCATCAACAATAATTTCTATGATCCCCTTCATCATGCTATGCAGATCCTGTTCTTTTGGATGATTGATTTCTGAAGTACATAAAGGATATGCTAAGATGGATGTTGAGAACTCCTCAATCTCAGGTCTTCTTGATTGCTCTCCACCAGAGGTAGTCCATAAGTTTCTAGATTCCTTCACAGTTTGCCAAGAAAAATCATTTTGTAGCTCATTGGACCTTGATTCTTCTGATATTTTCAGAGAGATAGATAAGTTCTTGACTATTGTCAAGATGTGTTTTTCCTTAAAAGAAGAGATCCTAGATGTTGCTAGGATTTTAGAGAGTTATTCCAAACTAATGGTCACCTTCGAATTCATCTTTTCATTTGATAAAACTTGGTTCACGCAAAGATGATGTCTACAAAGTTAGGATCTTCTAATGGTGGTAAGAAAATAAAGGTTGTATTGTTTGGTTTTGTGGAAGGCTCGAGTGGTCTTGCCTCATGTCCCTCTATTACTGATGCTTCAATTTCTTGTTCTATAGTGCTCCTTGTTTTAGTCTCTTTTAGAGACTTCTTTATCTCTTTGGGTTAAGCTAGCTCTTATTTTTTGATATTGGTCTGTGGAGATTATGAGTGGAACATTCCTTCCCCCAAAGAGATCGGAAGGAACCTTGGTTGAAAGGTCTAATTTTGATTTAACGTATCTACCTTTTGGGTCTCTAGGTCTATTCATGAAATTAAACAAAAACAAAAGGAAAAAATACCATTGGGTTTGGGGGAACCTGCTATAGCATATGTGCATGTTCTTACCTCTCGTCTTAAAGTCCCCCCGCCACCAAACTAATGCTATGTTTTAGAAATGATTTAATTCCTACCTATTTCCTACCTTGAGACAACTCCCTGACAACGACGCCAAAAATGATGGGTGTTGTATATGCACTAAAAACACACTAAAAACCCTCAATTAAATTGTCAACCCGGGGTAAGTAAACTTAGAGTTGTAGTAAAATATATGCCACAGGTAGAAGGGCTAGTAGGAGTATACTCTAACTAGTGAAGGTAGCTGTTGGGCACTTTAATTGTCTAAATAAATAGATAATTAAGGTGTTCAATATAAATTGTCAAACCCAGGGAAGTTTTGTTATTTGCAAGACAACTGTGCACAGTCTATGCTAGATTGATGAAAGAAAACGATGATCAAGTTCCAGTATTGGAAGAAAATAGAGTTTTGAAAAACTAAACACTAGCATGAGTTGTTGACATAGCTGGAGTTCTAGTCTACTGTTGCAGGATTGAAATCATGCTTGCTTATTTGTTGGTGAAAAAATTCTAGCTTCATCCCTTGATGAAAGCAATGTTTCGAGCTGAGGCAGTTTTGATGACTGAGGAATTTGTCTCCTTGGATGATTTGAAGGGCGAAAGATAGATCCAGAAGAAGAATCTTCTCTAGCTATAATCTCATCAACAAAGATTGGTCTTCTCGGTACAAGGTTCCTTCCTCCACATCCTCTGGTACCTATAGGGTTAGGAGTTTTGGGAATAAGTCCTCTTGTTCCTCGATTCATGCAGACTTATTCATTCCTAAGAAAAGAAAACTAATGTGCTTACAAAAATCTATTAGTATCTTCCCCGGCAATGACACCAAAATGTTGGGCACTTTAATTGTCTAAATAAATAGATAATTAAGGTGTTCAATATAAATTGGTAAACCCAGGGAAGTTTTGTTATTTGCAAGATAATTTTGCACAGTCTATGCTAGATTGATGAAAGAAAACATTGATCAAGTTGTAGTATTGGAAGAAAACGAAGTTTTGAAAAAATATACACTAGCACGAGTTGCTGACACAGCTAGAATTCTAATCTAATGTTGCAAGATTGAAATCACGCTTGCTTAATTGAAATCTAGATTAATGAGTGTATAAGAATCCTGGATTATCTATCTTATTCTCATTTTCTATTTTATCCTTGTAGAAAGGAATTATGTGCTAATTGCAGAAAGGAAATCTACTTTAGTTGCAAGGAGTAAATTCAAACCTCTAATTACTTAATGTTGAAAGAAAATTTTTATCTAGTACAAAAAGACAATTCTCCAGCAGTATACAACACTTGACTTTTGATTCTCATGAGACACATTGATGTGCATTTGACATAAAGGAATTGTACTGTAACAACAATTATGATTTAAGAATGCTAACATGTTATTCACATAAATCACAGTAGCTAATCTAAAACATCAAAACAGAGGGGAGTCTCTGAGGAAGGTGGGTTGATGCAGGCACACCCTCAGGCACGTCTTCTCACAGGACCTCATCCTTCCTTGGCCCGAAGAACTGAAAAGATCTTCTAATTCCCTATCGGGAATTTTCCACACCCACAAAATCTTCACGAGATCTCCCTGTTCCAATCGGGAAATCAATGCTGGCCTTTTACTTTGTGATTGAGGTTCCTCCTATCGGGATTTTGGCGGTTACGATGTCCAAGAAAACTCGCCTCATCGATCCCCGATCCCCAATACGCTACCTTGCTGCGTTATCCCTTTCCCAGGCTAAGCCTTTAGTCCACGCGACCGCTCCTATATGACCGCATCCATATTCCCATCGGGGTTTTGCGGTTCGCGATTCCAAAATGCACAAACAACTTGTCACCAGGATCCCCGATATCCTGATGACTCAAGAACCGATGGATGACTTCCTTGTCGGGACTTCGGACTTCATGGGATCGCGAATCCTAATGCCAAAGTTTCCGGGACTTACCTTTTCCCGAAACCCGATACGGCGCGCCACCTGTCCTCCACTAAATCCACTGTGGCCCCACACTGTTAACCTATTGGGAAATCACGTTTCAGAGTTTTGCGATTTCTGATGCAATGTTTTCTCCAATTTTCTGACGCCTCTTGGGGTTTTTACTCTGCTCACGAGGGTTTAAACCCTGTGTAACTCCGGTCAGATCAAACAAATGACGGGTAACTAATCCATGATCCAACGGCTCACGAATCCTGGAGCTTGAACTCTGAACTCGGCCATAACCTCCTCGCTCCTTTGATCGATCCAACGGCTGACAGGATTTCACCAATCCTCTCCACAAGATCCTGACCGTCGATTTCTTCCTCCTTGAGGATTTCTTTGAAAAAAACCAAGTGTTCCTCTGTGCTCCCTCATCCTCCTGCGCACAAACCTGCAACTCTGGTTTTAGGTGCTCCACAGCATGAATTCCTTGTGAAATCCTTCCTTAGGTTCACTCAAAGGTACTATACCTCCTGATATTTGTCAATTCTAAATACTTTAGAATTTAACCCCCCCGCTCGCACGCCTTGCCACAACCTTTCAAACACCTCAAATGTTTGAATCCTTCGACCCTGCACACACTTGCAGCAGTCGTCTCTCAATACTCTGATCAGTTTCACAACTGAGAATTTCCTTAGCCTGCGCACTCCTTGCACGACTCCAGTAACCCAATTTCACTTCTGGGTGAACGAGAACAAAAGTTAAACTATCTGAGTCTCCGTCAACACACTCCTTGCGGACGACTCAACTGCACTCCTTGTAGGAATCCTCACTCATATAGAGAAACAATTGAAACTCATTTCTTCTTCCGCTCAGATTTCAAACTCAACCATGAAATCACATACACAACAATAAAGCAAATGCATAACAGGAAAACAAACACTCATGAGCATCTCATTAACATCAATACACAGAGAACAGACACAAAACCATGGATTTGAATCAACTTCTTCTATTAATTCAAGATCTATACATGGATGTTCTTCTATAGCTCCTGCTATTCTCCTATGCTCTTCCTGCTTCAACTAATCATGCTAATGCTACAATGTACAATGAGGGTGTCTATATCCGTTTTCCCTCCTTCTTTCTAAAACTGTCTAATCTATGAATTTAAGTCTATCTACCTGCATTAACTAGTTTAAATGCCTCCTATCTACTAAGGATGAGAGTGGATCGCTCAAGGTCCAATACAATATATAAATGCGCTCCTTCATAAATGTCTTCATTAAAGATTTTGGCACATCAACTTCAAAAAGGTTTTCAAGCAATTTATCATGTGCTCAAAAAAATACGTTGCGCTTTCTCCATGCTCGCTTGATATTTGCGATGCTCCTGCATCATGGGCCCTTTCCTTCTCACAGAATCAACTCAAAGAGATCACAGTAGGTTGGAGAAACTCAAGTCGCCTTCTTTATTAAAATCGCCAAAATTGTTCAATTACAAGTTGCTTCTGTTTACTTCACAATTCCAGAGCTAATCTTTGTTGTTAATGATTAAAAAAGATCTGCTATTTAAAGACAGAGTCATTTAGTTCAAAATGGGCTCAGAATATCCTTGAAAATCCCAGATTCTCAAGCTGTTCATAAGATACAAGAGATCTGTCATATTCATCAAATCTAGACAAAGAATCAACATGAGCAAAAACGTGTAACAACAAAGGATCATTCTTTAGCATTCATCTTTCAGGATCAATGGCGATCTGTTGCAAGGAGTGTAACAACTTTTAGGATTGGTGCACATATGTTGCATTCAGTGTAACAACTTCCACGATAAGTGGGCATCTTCTGCAGCAAGTGTGACAACTTCCAGGAAAGGTGCATAGTTGTTGTAGTCATGTAACAACATGCAAGACTAGCACACAACTGTAACAATTGGTGTAACAACATCGATCTTTCATTAATTTTTGGTTGTTCTACACATTTTGATCATTAGTGGCACATTTATGGGTAAAATATGAGAAATACTACCAATCAAACGTGTTAAATGAATAAGAATATCAAAGAAAGATTAATGACTCATAACTTAGGAAAAAGGGTCTTGGTAGTATTAAAATAGGCATTTAGCATAAGAATGATAAGTTTGAAAGGGTAAAAGATATAGTGAAAAAAAGACATTTCAGGGTCTTAACAGTAGCTATCTAAGGCTAATCTACTCAAGAAAAACTATCTAATGAGAAAACTCTACTAAGCAACTTGAAACTAGGTAACCTAAGTACTTTTGGGCCAAGGATCGATGGATAGTTCTAAGAAATCAAGTAAAAACCCTATGTAAAGAAAACTAGTTCATAATAAGAAAAAACAACTATTAAGCATAACAAACAAATGACAAAAGAAAACTTCTTTAACTTGCCAACCTATATTCAATGAGTAACTATCCTATGAAAGAAAATAAATAAATAGGCAAGCAAAGACACCTAACTAACCTACTAAAGCAAGTAAACAAGTTAGAAAATACAACTAACTAACCTATTAAAGAAAATAGACAACTAACTACTCTAAGATAAATTCTACTACAAGTAATCAAATTAAAACTTCTCATTGAACAACTATCTAGCCTAAGAGGCAAGTGGACTATGTTCTTAACTCAAAGCTATTTCTAATTCATGAAAGGAAATATATCTTATTGAAAGCAAGAAAGACTAGCAACTAACCTTTAATCTATAATAAAAACACTGTTTTCTAACCTATCAAAGCAAAAGACTATCTATCCTGCAACAACGATAAAACTATTTCCTAAGCTATGAAAGCAAGAAACTATATCTTCTCAACTATGAAAGAAGGAAAACTATCTCTCTTAATCTATGAAAACAAGAAAACTATTTCTTAATCTATGAAAACTCAAACACAATGTTGATGGTTGTGTGAATGTCTCCGGTGTCGTATGATATCTCGATGACACTTGACAACAAAGGACAATTCAAGACGTATAAGCTCAATATTGATATCAATAGCAAAGTGAAAGGTATGGATTAAACAATTCAATGAGAATTTATCCATGAGATAAACAATCTTCAATTACCCTGCATATTCATTTATTAACCATAAAAAATATAACAAGTTCATCATTTTACTTCTATACTACATAAGCAAAACTAGATTCAACCATTAACTAAGAAATATAATTGCAATTTAATTCTAGAAAGAAAATTACATAAATTTAAAACTATGCTATATCTACTCTAACAATTCAAACTACAATAAGAAAATGCTTAAAAACAAAAAATTAAAACATGACATTAAAAAGTAAATTAACAACTACATTAATCAACAACTAGCTAAGCCAATTTTACATAAAATTGAAATAAGGAAGCTACGATTAAAAATTGAAATTGATCCTATTGATCCATCAAATCCTTGTCGAAGAAAGCTCAAATAAAAACCTGTTTCTATTCTAATTAAAACTCTATTTTAAACTTGATTCTAAAATCATAAATAAAGACGTAATCTAATATCTAACTACACATGGGGTTAGTCTACGGATCTACAGATCCGTTCCTAACTACAAGATTAATGCATGCTAACACAATTTGTCATACTAACCCACACAAGCGAGTGAAAGCAATTAAATTATAAGAACAAACTAATTAACATAATAAAAATGCATGTACAGGAAAATAAAGAGAACAACTAAACTATGAAATGCATAAACAAACACAAAGACAATTACCAGACTGCTAGTGTCCCCCTCAGCAAGTCGTGGTCACTTTCTAAAAGAACACCACGTGCTCAGCAAGATGAATTCACCATAAAAACTCAAAAAACCCAGTTCTTGTATAATCTGGCAATGTAAGATGGAAAAATAGAGCAAACACATATTTCTACCTATCACACTGATGCTTCTACTACTTAACAACTATCTAACCATCCTAGTGGTATTTATAAGCTTACAGACAAAGTGGTCGACCACAGGAGGGTCGAACCACTTCTAAATTCGGTAAATTACAATAAATGATGCCCTAACTGCTAAAACAAAGTGAGCCAATAATCACTCAGCTAAACAACCAAAACTAATTTGTTAGGAGCTCAGTAGCTAGAGGGGGCAAGAATGAACAAAACCCATGTTCCCGATTCTCCCATCACTGAACACCAATACCATAACCACCAAGTCCCCCTTCATTTTTGTGCAATACACAGTGCTGGACAGAGTGTCAGATCGGGTACCGGAAGGAACAATCTAGAATCAGAAAAGGTATTCTTTGTTATATTGTCAATATATTCCTATAAGATGTCGATGGGATAGAATCTTAATTTGGGGAATATTCTGGAAGAATTCCATTGATTTCGATAAAATAAGATATGAAATATTGAAATGATTTCCCGATAATAGAAATTATCATTCTCCAAAGCGTCCTGTAATCTTTAACCGTTGAATATGGAATACTTGATGGGCCCATTATGGAAACATTATTTTACCTAGATTTATCGAGGGAAGGGGACAACTTGCAAATTCAAGTTAGCAATTCTAGTTCGTAGGAAGATGGTGAACAGTCCTAGAAGGAGTGCCAGACTGAGTGTCGGAAGTATAAACGTGTTGTGTTTTTTCTCTGTAACACTAGAAAAATGTGAATTAGCTCTTGGTAATCATAAAATGTGATGAATTATACCCAATAATGACGTTAAACATGAATCACACAGACCTGGTGGAGATCATATTGTTTTAACATAAAATTCTTCAAAAAGCTCCTTTAAAATATGAAAAACACATATGTACATGCGACAAAAGTGTATAATAACCATCATACAAGGGATCATATATCGGGCCCAACAATGGTGGGTGATTTGGTGGTTATGGTATTGGCGGCCAGTGGTGGGAGAATTAGAGACATTGGTTTTTCTCATGCTTATCCTCTCCAACTACTGAACTCTTGACAACTAGATTTTGGGTTGTTATGGTGGGTGATTATTGGCTTGCTCTGTTTCGGCAGTTAGGGCACCATTAATGAAATTTGTCAATTTTAGAAGTGGTTCGACCCTCCTGTGTTCGACCACTTGGTATGTAAACATTATAAATACCATTGTGGTGGTCATATAATTGTTAAGCAGTAGAAGAAGTCGTGTGTTAGAGCCAAAAACAATTTTGGCTCTGTTTTTGCATTTTTCAATTCCCAGAATTGTGTAAGATTATGTTTTTCAAGTTTTAATGGTGAAATCATTTTGTTGAGATTGTGGTGTGTGTTTGAGAAGTGACCACAAATTTTTTGGGGGAACACCAGTAGTCTGGTAACTATTATATGTGTTATTTATGCATTTCATAGCTTAGATGTCTTTTTATTTCCTGTACATGATCTCTTCCTTTATTTCTTTGTTATCTAATTTGTTTTTGTAGTTTAACTATTTTAATTCTCTTTTGCAGGTTAGTATGGAGGCTTTTTGTTAATATGCATTGATTTTATAATTAGGAACGAGTTTACAAACTCATACAATAGCTTCGTGTGCAATTAGATGTTAGATTGAATTTTATTTATGTTTTAAAATCAAATTTAAAATAGAAGTTAAAACAAAGTAGAACAAAGTTTTATTGCATGTCTTCTTTAACAAGGATTTGATAGATGGATAGGATTAGTTTTAGTTTTTAATTATAGATTGATTATTCTATTTTTACATAGATCTTGCTTAACTAGTTGTTAGTTAATGTATTCGTTAGTTTACTTTTTATACATCATGCTTTAATTTCTGTTTTAAGCATTTTCTTTATTACATTTTGAATTGTTAAGATAGAGATAGTTTAGTTTATGTTATGCAATTTCTTGCTTAGATTTAGGTTGCAATTTCTAGTTGTAGTTAATGATTGAATTTAGTATAGTATAACTTTTCTTATATTATTATAGAATGCATTTGAATTTCATAGATTAGAAAACAGTTTCTTGCTTTCATAGAGTAGAAGATAGCTTCCTTGCTTTCATAGCCTAGGAGATAGTAGCTTACTTGTTATAGGTTCAAGACTAGTTGTTAGTTTTTCTTGCTTTCAATTAAATAGATTTCCTTTTCATGAATTAGAAATAGTTTTGAATTAAGAATCTAGTCCACTTGCCTCTTATGCTAGATAGTTGTTCAATGAAAAGTTTTCATTTGATTATTTGCAGTAGAAGTTTCCTTAGAGTAGTTAGTTGTCTTTTGCTTAGTTTTCTATTTTCTTTAATAGGTTAGCTAGTTTTTTTGCTTAGTTGTCTATTTTCTTTAATAGGTTAGTTAGTTTTCTTTGCTTCCTTGTTTATTTGCTTTAATAGGTTAGTTAGTTGTCTTTGCTTTCTTGTTTATTTACTTGCTTTCATAGGGTAGTTACTCATTGAATATAGGTTGGAAAGTTAAAGTAGTTTTCTTTTTTCATTTGCTTATTGTTAGGATTAATAGTTTCTTTTGCTTATTGCTTACTGTTGAGCTAGTTTTCTTCAAGTAGGGTTTTTACTTGTTTTCTTAGGACTATCCATCGATCCTTGGTCCAAAAATTACTTAGGTTACCTAGTTTAAATTTGCTTAGTAGGGTTTTCTCATTAGATAGGTTTGCTTCAATAGATTAGGCTTAGATAGCTACCTCCCTAGTTAGACTATACTACTACCAACCCTTCTACCTTTGGCATATATTTTGCTACAACTCTAAGTTTACTTATCCTAGGTTGACAATTTAATTGAGGGTTTTTTGTGTGTTTTTAGTGCATATAGAACACCCATTATTTTTGGCGCCATTGCTGGGGAGTTGTCTCAAGGTAGGAAATAGTTATGAATTAGATCATTTTTAAACCTTAGCATTATTTTGGTGGCGGGGGAACTTTAAGACGAGAGGTAAGAACCTGTGCATCTGCTATAACAGGTTCCCCCAAACCCAATGGTAGTTTTATTTTATTTTTGTTTACATTCATGAATATACCTAGGGACGCAAAAGGTAGATACATCAGACCTTTCAACCAAGGTTCATTCCGACCTTTTTGGGGGAGGGAACATTCCAGTCATAAACTTGACGGACCGATACCGAAAAACAGGAGCTAGCTCAACCCAAAGAGATAAAGTAGTCTCTGAAGAGACTAAGACGGGGAGAACTATAGAAAAATAAATTGAAGCATCAGTAATAGTGGGACAGGAGGCAAGACCACCTGAGCCTTCCGCAGAACCAAACAATACAACCTTTGTTTTCTTACCACCATCAAGAGATACTAACTTTTTGGAAATCATCTTTGTGTGAACCAAGTTTTATCAAATGGAAAGATGAACTTAGAAGAAACCATTAGCTTGAGGGAACTTTATCAAAACCTAGCAGTAGTCGGAATTTCTTCTTTTCAAGAAGAACATATTTTGGAAGCAACCAAGAACTTGTCCACCTCTCCAGAAATATTAGAAGAATCAAGGTCCTATGAGCTACAAAATGATTTTCCTTGCCAAAATGCGAAGGAAGCTGAAAAATTATGGACTACATCTAATGGAGAGAAATCATTAAGACCTAAGATTGAGGAGTTCTCAACATCCATCTCAGCAGATCCTTTATGTACTTCAAAAATCAATCATCAAGAAGAATAGTATCTGCATAACATGATGAAGGAGAGAATATAAATTATTGTTGATGAACATCAAGATTACATTGAAATTTGGTTTCAAGAGGTCATCATGCCACAATACAAGTAGGTTGGTTAGTTCTTCATATCCAAGTAATCACTGCGATAACTTTTTCATATATGGATATGAGTATGTTTCTTATCTTGCTCTGCACATGACTACATCGGAAGAGTTCTTACACTTGATTAAATATTTTCCCTTTCTTTTTTAGGTAGGGTAGGATAGTAAATAAAAGCTGCATGTTGTTAGTTTAGCTTAGAAGTCTAATGCAACCCCACTTTACATTTTCTTTTAATAAAACAACTATGAGATACATGTTCCTATGACTTGAACTCATTGATCTCATTAGTTTATTATATTTTAGAGTGTGGTTTTTGTTGGTATTTATGTCACTAGGAGTAGACAATTCAAGGAAATATAAAAGAAGGATTTTTATTCAAAACATTGTTACACTTGAACCCTGTTGTCTGTTAAGCATCAAATGAATAATGAGTTGTTGTAATTAACCATGTTTTTAAAAATATTTTCATCTTTTTTTTCTCAAGGCATATTAAATAACAGTTTCTCTTGAACCTTCACCACTATATAAGGAAGTGAAACTGTACCCATAAATCTTAGAGGTCTCTTGTACAGTTTCTCTAAGAAACCTGAGTAAGTGAGTAAAGTATATTTATTAAAGAGTAACTGTTGGCATAGGGGTAGACCCAAGGTTCAATCCAAGAGAACACCAACAAGCCCTAGCTATTGGCCCTTTCAGTAACATCTGTGAAGTAGATGCAGTCTCACCCGAAGAAGCTATGAGGGCTTGTAGGACAAACATGTCTACAACCAAAGGAATGTCAAGTGGATCAAGTACAACAACAACTCCATATGCATGAAAAATTATCAAGCTAGATCTATCCTGCACAGTTATAGATCTGATCTAGCATAGTAATGCAATTAGCCATATAACAACAATAGAGATCAAAGCATCAATCACACACACAACACAAGATATACGTGGTTCACCCCCTCTCTAGGGCTATGTCAACAGAACAACACTTATAATATATTAAGATAAATCCTATAGTTCTAATTTGTGCTCTTAGCCAACATATATTCACTGTTCACCTCACTACCTCTATTGTCCTGCACCCCTAGCTACAGGATTTGATCCTCAAAACCAGCTGAAGATCTTACAATACCAGGAAGCTCTCGCTCTGAACACACTCTCTCTCACAGTACAATAATCTCTAAATCAACACTAATCAATATCAATACCCAACAATAGTACCCCCTCGACCCAGGTTCTCTCGACCTCTATTTATACATTATATTTCCTCACCAACAGCCTTAGGTCGAAACCTATGTGTCAAAACCCTAATTACCAAAACCTTAGGTGTCTAAAACCGTAGGTCAACTTGACCCACTTTTCTCGGGCTTCACCATCCCGTATCTCCTTTCTTTCTACACAGTGGTAACGATGGATTTCACTGCTTTCTGAGTTTTCCTTGATCCTTATCCCTTGGTAATATATCATCCTTGATCTCCTCATCCAATGGCTAGATTTTCCGCACTTCTCTCCATATTTTCTGCTCTTTTGCTTACTTCGACCTAGTGACAGTCATTGTGTCTTACACACAGTTCGCGTTTGACCTTTTCTTCCTTGATATTCACCTGATTCCATATCCAAGGGCCAATAGGCCCCCAACACTCACATGTGAATCGTCCTGAGGAACTTCAGATATGATATTTCTATTTTACTTCGACTTTGGACTGTGCAGTGCAGTCTTTTCTTTCTTCTTTGTGTCACTTCTCTTCCCTTGTGCAGACTATCTTTTCTATGTCTGGTACCCAGTTTCAACTGCACCTGGTACCTAGAACATTTTTCTCATGCTGCTACAAAGAGTTGTGAGGCATCTGGTTGTCATAGTACAACTTCAGTCGACTCGCATTCACCAATCCTTCCTTCCACTCTCCATTCAATGTCTTCAACTGCACAACTCCTCCTTCTGTAACATAGGCGATCTCATATGGTCCGAGCCAAGTTTTCCTTAACTTCCCTGGGTATCTTATAAAATTAATGTCATACACCAGTACTAAGTCACCTTACTTGAATTTCTTCTTCTTGATCTACCTGTCATGATATGCCTTCTCTCGTTCTTTCTGAACCGGCTGGTGGAATCCTGTAATGAATCAATCTTCCTACAATTCAACCAATTGTGCTAGCCTCTCGTGTACAGCTCCAGTATCATCCATGTCTATAAATGCAACAATTATTAAGCTTGGTACCAAGTATTCCATTGGGACAACAACTTCAAGGCCATAAAACAACTTGAAAGGGGTTTGCATTGTTAATTTTTTGCAAGTGGTTCTATAATCCCAGAGTACTGCTGGTACTCTTAAATCCCAGTCATCCCTATTCGCACTGCAAACCTTTGTCAATGTTGTCTCCAAGATCTTGTTGAATGCTTCAACCGTTACATTTTCTTGTGGATGGTACGGTGTACTCTTCTGATGGTGAACTGCTAATTCTTCAGTCAGGGCTTCCACTGTCTTATTTATGAAATGGGTGCCTTGATCACTCATAAGGGTCTTAGGGCATCCAAAATATGGTTATTATGTCATCAAAGATAAAGCGTGCAGTTGTAGTTACACTACAATCCTTGACTGCTCTTGCTTCGGCCCATCTGGTTAAGTATTCAGTCGCAGTAATGATGTACCTTGCTCCTATGCACTTCCTTGGTGGGTTTATAGGTCCCACGAAGTTAATGGCCCATTTTTTAAATGTTTGTAGGGTCATCTGTGGTGCTAATGACATTTATCTCTTTGGGATGGTTTTCCAACTCTCTGGCATATATCATAAGCTCTAGTATAATCCTTAGCATCTTTGTGTAAGGTAGGCCACCAAAGGCCAACTCACAGTACCTTCTACACAGTTGCTTTCCCTACATAATGTCCTCCTACAATGCCTTCATGAGCTTCTGCGAGGATCAATAGGCACTCTTCCTCCATAACACATTTTATTACTATATCATCAGGTCCCATCTTGTATAGCTGACCAGCTATCAGTGAAAAGTCTGTAGTGCACACCACTAGCTGTTTCTTCTGGGGAATTGTATACTCACTAGGTGTTATCCTTGTTGTCATTAACTGGACGATGTCTACAAAGTGGTCATCAATCTTTCTAATGATGAGAAGTTGTGCATCTGGTAGTGTATCCTCCAAACTGGTGGGTTCTTCTCCATGTTTCAACCTTGACAAGTGGTTAGGTCCCTTGTTCATTCTTCATGGATTAACTATGATCTCAAAATCATAATCCTGAAACTACAGGAGCCATCTACATATCTGCCCCCCCGCAACATTGGTTTATTGACTAAGTATTTCACCGTAGAGCGATTTGTGAACATTTTAAAGTGTCCTCCCAATAAGTAGTGGCAGAATTTTTGTAGTGCATATACCATGGCCAATCCTTCTCTCTCTATGGTGGTGTACTTCTTCTTTGGATAGCTTCCTGCTAGCTAAGGCTAACGGGTGATCAATGTCTCTTGTTCTTGGTTGTTCCAATACTTCTCCTAGTGCAATAGAAGACACATCGACGTGCACATGAAACTCCTTTCTCCAATCTGGAAAAACCAGAATGGGTGCAGTGACCATCTTCTATTTCAGTGTGTCGAAGCTCTGTTGGCATTCATCTATCCACCCAAACTAGCAGTCTTTCTTCATCAACTTCTCCATTGGTGTTGTAATTTGGGCATAGCCTTTAATGAATTTCCTATAATAGCCAGTGTGTCCTAACACACTGCGCAGTTTTTTAACTGAAGTAGGAGGTGGAAAATCAACTATAATTGCAACTTTAGATTGATCAACCAACAATCCCTGCTTGCATACAATATGGCCTAATAATACTCCAAATGGTGAGAAGAAGATGCACTTCTTCAAATTTAAAGCAATTTGACATTGCCTGCATTTATCCAACATTATCCTTAGACATTCAATATGTTTTTTCAACAAACTAAATACAATCCAATCAAAATATGCTTCTAAAAATGTATGCAAAAATTCTTTGAATGCTTCGACCACCACCATGGAAAAGATCGTTGGGGCATTCTTTAGTCCAAACGACATTAATATGTATAGAAAGGATCCCCATTATGTGGAAAACATGGTCTCATGGAGGTCCACCTTGGCAATCCAGATCTGATGGTATCCTGAAAATCCATCTGTAAAAGAATATTCCTCTTGGCCTCCCACATTATCTAATACTTCATTAGTGAATGGTGTAGGGAAAGGTTCGTGCATAAAGGCATCGTTCAATTTCCCGAGGTCCACACATATTTTGATTTCTCCTGTATTTTTGTCTTGTACCACCATAGGGCCAATCCATTTTGATTCTTCGACAGGTTCAATAATCCCTTCTTCCAGCATTCTGTCCAGCTCAATATTCATGTTTTCCTTGTATTTCGGATTCAATCTGTAGGATCTTTTCTTGAATGGATTCACATATGGTTTCAAAGGTATTCTCATCTCTCCCATAGGTCCTTTGATTCCCTTCATATCAGTGAACTTGGTTGGAAAAAATTCCTGATATTCATGCAATAGCTCTGTAATCTTGTCAATGGTAGCAACATCCCAATAATATCCAACATTGGCAAGCTTTGGTGTCTCCTGGTCCCTCCACATTTTTTATCTTCATTGGATGTCCAATGAATGGTAGTTCAAATCCTGGTCCCTCCACATTTCTTTGGCCTTCTGTCTCCACGATGTTGACCTTCCTCAGGTCATCGTCGTCATCGACATTGATGTTATAGAAAGTCTACAATTTCTGGAAAGGCACAATCCATTCATCCTCCTCTTGTTCCATAGGGAGGCTAGATGCCTCTTCGAATACCTTATGCCTCACAATATATAGTGCTTGGTCTACTGAAGGATATTCACTTTCAAATAAAAAGGTGGTAAAAAAAAATTGAATCATACCTTCCCAATCTATGGTGATGAGGTGCAGTTCTGATTGAAGGTACCAGTTGATAGGGGTCGTATCTAGCGTATTAATGAATCTATGCACCCATTTTCCTCGAGGAATATCTCTCCATGCCTCTTCACAGCTTCACGCATGGTCCTTTGGGAAGCTTCAACCAATATACATTACTTCGCAGCTTACTGCTTATGCTGAAAGTTGTGTTGTCATCAAGGTTCGACATTGTGTCCAGTCTGTGATGTTTCTTTTGTGCGTCCCCCACCATATTGATGGTGTAGATTTTAGGGCCTCATCCATTGCCAACAATCATTGTTGTGTTGGTACACTTGTTTCAAAATATGAAAGGAAGTTTTATAGGGGGTTTAGGCCATCAAATGTGGGTAACTTACTCATTGTTATGCCGATCAAACAATCTTATCTGTTAATATAGCACATCTTCTGGTAGAGATTTCATACATCTGGTTCTGCTAGTTCTCCAGTGCTTCTTCTGAGTCTGATGAACACGCACTGTCACTTCACCAGCTCAGATTCCCATCACCTGTAGGATTGATATAATCCTATTGTTTGGCTGTTAGTTTGTAGATGTTTTCCAATTCGTATGCATGGTCCTCTTCTCTGATAGGCTCTGTGTAATGCTGACCCTCATCTAGATCTAAGGGTACAATGACCCTAAGTACATATATTTCAAAGGTCATACATATTTTATTCAAATCAACAATAGTAGAGTTGTTGAAGGACCAATCGATTCCAAGCAATGCAGGGTAAGGGCATCTATCATCAAAAATTTCAATTACCTCAAAATCTGTAAAGGTTCTAACTCCGTCATTGTCCATAGGGACATGATACAATTGTCCAAATGGGATGATAGATTCCTGATTATCCATGCGAAGTCTGATAGGGGAATATATCAGCTTGGGTTTTTCCATTAGTGCCCAAGTTTTCTTCGTCAGGACATTGACCTTCGATCCTAAGTCAAGGACCACATAGTCTATATCATATTCTCCTATCTGAGCATTTAGATGTAATTCTTTATTTGTTCTTCTCTTCTTGCCAATTTGATGTACTTCCTTATTCAGTAAGGGGTTTATCCTCCCTATCTCATACTAGTTGATTAAGTTCTATAGTTCTTGCACAATGTTCCCATCCTGAATTAACTTAAGACAAGTGTACAAAAATTCGATGAGTTTACTTACCTGTTTTCCTTCTTTATGTGCAGTTGAATGGTCAAATGCCTGAGGAATTCCAAACTCTTTTATTTCTGGTCGTGTTTTTGATGAGGACCCTTGGTCTCGCTTGAACTCCAGTCTCGCTTCCTCGAAGATTTATCTTTCTTTATTTGCATCAAAATCCTGAGTCTTCTCTGCAGCTTTCCTGATACCTGAATCTTTTGCGATATTTCTTTGGATTGTTCTATCCTCTCCTATAGCAGCACCTCCTCAAGTAATAACAGTGACTCTAGGGTTTGTTCCATGAGGCTTAGCATATATCAGTTGTACTTGAGGGTTCTGCTGGGGTCCTCGTCTTTCTTGAATCTTGGCTAGCAACACAGGGAAATCTTCAATAACATGCTCGAAGGAGTTGCAATAACTACAGGTGGTGCAAGGGTTCTGACAGTCCCTTGCTAGATGTCCTTGCTACATTCAGTTGTAACAGATTATTTTTCCTTGGCCTTGACCCATACCTCCTCCTCTTCCTTGTCCTATGTATCCACTGCAAGGATTGAAAGTTCTTCTTCCTAGGGAATTGTACTATGCATTGTTTCCTTCTTGGTGCACTTCGACTTGGATCTTGTATATGTCTATCGATCTTTCATGAATCAGGTCAAAGGCCCTATAATCACTGTCATCATGCCCTATAGACTTACAGAATGTGTAATACAATTTTGTGGTTGTTTGAACATACTTATTTCATATAGTAGCACTCACCAGGGCGATGTCGGTTTATGCATACTTCGCACCAGGGCAGGTTAACTTGCTTCAAGGGGCTCGGTGCTCCCGAGGCTAAATATTCATGAAAAAAGGGACAATGTTCCTTATCATGACCTTCAGATCTACATATTACACAAAAAATATATTCTCTTTTTTCCTTCCCCTTATCCTTCTTCATATCCTCGACCTATAGAGACAAACCAGTCAGTTGGCTCAGGATCTGGCTCATGCCTGAGCTAGATTCTCCCATAGGTGTTGATTCAAGCTTCATGGAGATCTCCAAATCTTCTGCATGTGATGCAATCTTCTACTGCATAAAGGGAACTCTAATATGTGGTAGAAGGATCTTAAAAGTCAATCTTCACCATTCCTTGTTCTGTTCATCTAGGATCTTAAAAGTCAATCTTCTAGTTAAGGTTTTGAATCTTTGATCAAAATCTCAAACAGGTTCGACAACATTTTGCTTGATCTCCTTTAGTTTTGTGATGCATTTTGACTCCGACTTAGGTTTCTTAAACTCTGCAACCAACATGTTCTTGATCTCATTCAGTGGCTTAGGCTATGCCTGTCCTTGGACAAGCTTCATGTACCAGCTTAACGTGAGATCCCTCGGTGTGGTGCTAAACTGATTTCTTTTAACAGCTTCGTCGGTAATGTTTTTAATGTTCCAAATGGCTTCACATAGGAATCAGTGTTGATTAGGATCTTTATATCCATCTCCTCTAAAGATTGGGAGCCTCATCTCATATGCCATGGAGATGCCTAGGTTTCCTGTCTAAGTAGACATTGAACTTCTTTTAATGGTACTTTGCGGACTCTGGTGATTCTGACTATTCTGATGGTTTGATGTTTCTCAAATAAAAGGGGGGTCATTATTACTTATTTCGGTATTTTGCGCAGTTTATGAGGTTTTTGGCTCGCTTTGGCGAAGCTCTTCAACTTTCCCTTCTTCTGCTCCGGTGGGTTCTGAATGTTCTTTGTCTATCAGATCTACCTCTTCCCCACTATAGAAACCCTCTTCTCCATAGTTTTTCTTAAACATGTTCTCAAGGTGAACCCCTTTGAATACTCTTCCATTGCGCATATGTCCAACTTCTGTGTCGCTGTCGCTGTCCAAGTTTTTGAACATTACCCTTTTAGGTCTAGCCAATCTACTGTATCCTCAAGATGTGGTTTTCATGCAAGAGCATCTTAATTCTTAACTTCAGAAAATGCAAAAATTTCCCTCTATGTCCTTTGAAAAAGTATCTCTTAGCTTGGCTATATGATTCTACTCTATCAACAACAAATTCAGTGATATACCTTCCAATGGTACTATCAAACCAATAATCTACATCTTTGGATACAACGCTATCAACCCTCTTAACCCTGGGTATCAACGTCGATGTCCAAGCCACAGGAGGTCTAGATCTGATCTCAAACTGTGTATCAGCTAATCTAGCCAACCACTCATGTAACTCCTAATGGATTCCTCCAAAGAAAATCTCGTGAATGTCAGTGAAAATGTATCTTTGTAGCCAATCTTCAGTACTCAGTTTAGGGTTCTTTTTCTGGGCTTTAGCGAAGTCCCTCTCCTGATATTCTATCCACTTTTGAATCTCTGTCTTTTATGGGAACCACCCTGAAATTCCCTCACTAAGATTACTGTCCTGACAACGGAACCATTTGTTGGCACAGGGGTAGACCCAAGGTTCACTCCAAGAGCGCACCAACAAGCCCTAGCTACTGGCCCTTTCGGAAACACCTGTGAAGTAGATGTTGTCTCACTCGAAGTAGCTATGAGGGGGTTGTAGGAAAAATATGTCTACAACCAAAGGAATGTCAAGTGGATCAACTACAACAACAACTCCATATGCATCAACACTTATCAAGCTAGATCTATCCTGCATAGTTATAGATATGATCTAACACAGTAATCCAATTAACCATATAACAACAACAAAGATAAAATCATCAATCACACACACAACACAAGATATACGTGGTTCACCCCTTCTCTAGGGATACGTCCACAGAACTGTGCTTATAATATATTAAGATAAAGCCTATAGTTCTGATCTACACACTTAACCAACAACTTTTCTCTCTTCTCCTCTCTTCCTCTACCATCCTAAACCCCTAGCTGCAGGATTTGATCCTCGCACCCAGCTGAAGATCTTACAATACCAATAAGCTCTCACTCTCAGCACTCTCTCTCTCACAGTACAATAATCTGTCAAACAACACTAATCAATATCAATTCCCAACAATTATACTGCCTCGACCTAGGTGCTCTTGACCTCTATTTATGCATTATAGTTCCTCACCGATAGACTTAGGTCGAAATCTAGGTGTCAAAACCCTAATTACCAAAATCCTAAGTGTCTAAAACCCTAGGTCAACTTGACCCACTTTTCTCGAGCTTTGCCAAACTTTCTCTCCTTTCTTTCTGTGCAGTGGTAACGGTGGCTTTCCCCACTTTATGATTTGTACTTGATCCATCTCCCTTGTTGATCTGTCATCCTTGATCTCCTCATCCAACAACTATATTTTCCGCACTTCGCTTCGGCTTTTGTTCTCTTTTTCTTACTTCGACCTAGTGACAGTCAATGTGTCTTCCACACAGTTCGCGTTTGACGTTTTCTTCCTCGATCTTCACTTGCTTCCATATCCAAGGGCAAACAATAACAAGGAGGTTGGATTATCAGTTAGTCATGGAAGCATCAAAATAACTTACAAAATAAGAAAGTGAGTTGAGCCTAGAGATATCTTTTTGTTCTTTCTCAATGGTACCATCCAATACACACTAAATAGCTTGATTATATCATATCTTTAGATAGGCCACGTCCGCTTAAGTACCCATTACATCAGGACAATCACTAAGGAATATATATATAATGGAAATTCATCCTCTAACATAAATACCATCCCAATAAAAATAAAGAAAAAGTTGTTTTCAGAGCTGCCCCCCCCATCTTCTTGCATAAAGAAATATTATACTAAAATATTAAAAGATGGAGGGCCAGTCTCTAAGGGTGTAAGTGGCTAACCCGTTGGGATACTGAACAGGTCTATTGGTAGAGGGTATCGGCCTATGGTATGACTAGGTAAACCCGTCAGAGTACTAAACAGTCTTGCTGGCAACAAGGCATTCTACCTAGCAAGGATGATAATTTGAAAATAAATAAATAATAAATTTAAACTTGTTCTGATGTACGACATTACTTGTAGAAAAAGCTGACATGAAGTATGTATGGTTAAGCTAAGGTTAATGAACTCCATAAACTTTCCATTGGGAGCTAACTCTGAGACTATCTTGAAACTCTCTTGCCTACCTCTTCTTATATATATATAGGATCTCTTATCCTATAGGTGGGGCCATCTTCTAACCATATCGTCAGACCAATCTTTAAAATTTATCTTTACACTTTACAAACTGTAAATATTCGGCTATCGGGAGAGCTGACTAGTTTCCTAGACTTTTTATTATGAGGTGTCACAATACTTAGGTGTGGGGGAGGGGTTCATGAGTTGACAAATTATCATTGCCTAAAGAAGTAAATCTTTGTAAAATTTTGTATTATTTTCATGATACAGGTTATTAAATCAACAATCATTTTATTTTGAAGTGCTAAACTCCTATGTGCTATAAATTATTGTATATGTCCTTAACAGAACACTCTGTTGGTTTATTTTTGTTACAGGTTGTTCATTGTAGGTTTGACATTACATTTTTGTTACAGGTTGTTCATTGTAGGTTTGACATTACATGTTCTATGCAAGTGGATTGAGTGAGCATGGTGGAAAAATAAAAAACAATGGAACACTCTTAGCCTGCCTCAACTCCTATTCACTATGTTCGTGGACTCTGAGGAATCAATTCCCTCAGCCACAAAGCTCCCAAGAGTTGGATACCATTGATTTAAACACCACCAGTTTCCAAGAGCAAGCTATAACAGGGTTTTCAAAACCAAATTTCAGAACATCTCCGGAGATAAGAGCTACTCCAAGGAGTGGATAAAAGAGGAGCTAATCAAACCCTCTCATAGTCAGCACTATATTGATTACATGTGAAGGTATATATTCCATCTTTAAAACCTGTCAATTTTGATTACTAGGTCACTTTCAGTTCAATAATCCATTGTAACATTCCATTTTACTTCTTAAAGAGTGTTGAGAAGATGTCTTCCCAAGTGAGGAAGGATGTAACCAATACCCATAACAACCTATTTCACCACGGCCTTATCAAACTACTTTTCTTAGACGAATTGGGGAAAACGTGGGATGAGTTCATTTACCAATTTGAAAAACCTCATCTTACAATCAAGACTAGCATGAAGAATCTTGATCTAGGGACTGTTACTCCACCCAAACCCTCATGCTCAAGCTATTCCTTTACCGGACCAAAAGTCCAAGAAAATTGTTATACCCCTACACCCTCATTGGGAAAGAAGACCAAAAATCCTATTTCTAATTCATGGTACAAGAAAGTGCCATATCTTTAGTCTGGGGGGAGTTTCATAAGCTAAAATAAATGCTCAACACTGCCCATTTGTATAGAAAACCCATGAGAAGAGGAAGTAGGATTTCTGTCAAAATTCTGTCATACTGTCTTTTTACAATGTCTTGGGATATTATATCAGCAGTTGTTTGTACTGGTATGCTAAATTATATACCGCTGACATCATTGTGTGTATTATAAGCTTGTTGTGCATTTTGATGTTTATGTTATAGAAGACTTGTTATACTTAACTACTCTTTGTGACAAATACAGAGCTATAACAATTGCTAAATACTTACTGCCATCTATATTACAAGCTTATGAAAAGAGGAACAATTAATTGAATTTGTTAGGATATTTAGACACTTAGGAGTTAGTTAAGATCTACTTGGTCTAATATGTTGTTAGGTAAAAGTGTGTTTCTTAGTGTGTTTCTTTAGTATGCATTTATATTTAGGAAATCCAATGGTCATGATATGTTCTTGACATAGAGTGATTCGACGACTCATACTCTCCTCGATTTTAACGACCATTGATCTGTGGATTAACACCCGATTGGTCCATGATCTCTATTTAAATAGCATGGAGGGTCATTTGCCGATGATCGATTGTTAGAAACTCTCTTGTAGAATCTCTCTGTAATGTTTTTCTTTGCATTAATAAACTGCTGCAAGTGGTCGCGTTGGCTGGGGTCGTGGATGTTTCCCCGTAGTGTTTTTACCACATGAAAACATCGGTCTGTTGATCTTTGATATGGTTATGTAAGTGGTTATTGAAGGTGTTCATCCTCTGTTGGAATACCTGTGTTGTCGAACATGGTATCAGAGTCTGTTTGGAGACCCGCTCCTGTTGTAGATCGAGATCGTGAACCTGAGTTTCCTCATCTTCATTTTCTGGCATTTTAGTACATTTATGGGCTAATAGGACTGTTCCATTGCATCTAGAGAACTCTTTTCATTTAGGAACACTTTTTGTTTCACTCGAAAAAGGTTTCCGTTTGCCCACGATACGACCATTACAGTTAGATCTGGAGGTATAAAGCCCGAATACGCATTTTTTAAAATTTCTGCAAAGTTTTATTTTGATTTTATTTCGGTTTGTATTTTTTATTTCTGGGTTGCTACTCTTTTAGATCTGCATATGCTCTTTTCCCTGCACCCTGTGCGATCTCAGCAAATCAGAAACAAATGTGAAAAAGTGCATCTTCCAGGTAAGAGAACCGAGATCTAACCCTTGTTGTCATCGAGAAGCGAAATTTTTTTCTTGTGTGAAAATAGTTTTTTTTGAGCATGCTCTCCAAGGCCGTCAACAACAACACTTGTTGTCATCAAGAAGTTAAATTTTTTCTTGTGTGAAAAGAGTTTTTTTTTAGCATGCTCTCCAACAACAACAACAATCCTCCTTCTGAACATTACAATATGTTTTGCTAGACCATTTGATTAAAACTTGCCTTATTAAGTAAGAGGTCTTGAGTTCAAGTCTCTCTTTTGTTACTTTTTTTGAAAAATTTCATGCTAAAAATTGTAAAGTGCATTTCATTTCAAGTATAAAAGTGAATCACTATAAGTAGCTTTATATTTTATTTTAGAGTTATTTATTTTGCATGCAACTTTTCTGTTATAAGGTAACCTCATTGTAAAAGTGATCCCCGCTTCTCTTTATAAAAGTGGGTCACTTCATAAAGTAGCTTACACTATCACGTGGTTATTTGGTCACCGTTTATGCCTTTTTTTAAAAGGGCATAACTCTCACATCGAAAGTCTGTTTTCAGTGCCATTTTTTTTAAAACCGCATAACTCTCACATCAGAAGTCCGTTTTCAGTGTCGTTTTTTTTAAAACCGCATAATTTTTCAAGATCTTTCCATCCAGATCATTAGTTTCAGTTTTTAAATCCACATTGTCTGCATATTTAATATGGATTCTACAAGTAATGTCTTACTTACTAGCAACAACTACTTCCAATGGAGATCCCATATGGAAGATTTATTAAGAAGTAAGGGCATGTACCAGATTACCTTGGGAAAGGAAACAACCCCCATTGATGATGATAAGAAAGCCAAATGGGATAATAGGAATGAAGAAGCACGTGGACTAATTGGAATGTCCATCTCTCCTGATTTAAGGTACCACCTTCAAGGAATTGATGACCCCGAAGAAGCTTGGAACATGATTGAATCTGTGTTTGGTAAACTCAATATTATTCGAGCACAATAGTTAGAAAATCAAATACTAACCTTGATTCCAAGTGATTTTTTTTTCCTTGGAGATTATCTATCTAAGTTTAAAACACTCAGAATTTTATGCGAAGAATGTAAGATAGTAATGGAGGAACAATGTTGCATATATCTTATTCTTTCTAAGCTAGGTAGTGCATATTATGTGTTTGTATCTACCTTTTATGCCATGAAAGAGGCTCTAGGGAAACCTTATGTAAAACCCACCCTTGATTCCTTTTGTTCTTCTTTGATTAGAGAGGAAGATAAGCTTGTACAACTTGGAGTGATCAACACTGCAGGTACCTCAAACAAAGCCTTAGTTGCCTAGCAGAAATATTAACCCAAGTATCCCAAGAAGCAACATCCTCGCTACAACAACAAACAACCTAAGGGTCCCAAACCCACTCAGACAGCTTCAGCTCCTAATGGTGACAAAGGATCAAAATATAAAAGTAAGAATACTAACAGACATTGCAAATTTTGTAATAAAGATGGTCATGATGAGTCCAAATGTTTCAAGAAGATGGCAGCCTTAGAAGCAACAATGAAGAATCACAACATCAATATTGATTCTTCTTCTTCTTCTTCTTCTTCTTCTCATGGACATGCACTTTCTGCTTCTAGTTTTTCCTTCAATACAACTTCTACTACTACTTCTTCTTCTTATGAGTGGCTTGTTGATTCAGGAGCATCTTATCGTATGGCTAAGGATAAAGCCATATTTTCTGCTCTAAATGAATGTAACACCAAGAAAATATTTGTTGGTGATGATATATCTCTTAGTGTTGTAGGATCTAGAACAATTTAGGTAGAAAATGGTCATTTCAATGATGTATTATGTGTCCCAAATCTTTCTTGTAACCTTCTATCAGTATATCAAATCACTCATTCAGGTGAAGGTAAAACCATCGAGTTTTCACCTCACCAAGTTGTAATCAAGGATCTAAAAGATCCTAATCATGTTCTTGCAACTAGACTTGCTGATGATATTACTAGGTTGTACAAGTTTGACAACTTTGGGTCATCAGCTTTTTCATCAGTTTTTGTTGCTCATAGCGATGACTTGAACAAACTTTGGCATGAGCGGTTTGGTCATCTAAACTATCGCTCATTGCAACAACTATATAATCAACAGATGGTGACTGGTCTTCCTCTTGTTTCATGCATAGATGGTGTTTGTGCCGGTTGTGTTCTCGACAAACATCATTGGGACAGTTTTGAGAAACATGCCTCTTGGCACACCTCGGGTCCTTTATAGCTTGTTCACAGTGATTTGTGTGGTCCACTTTCTTCTCCTTCTTTTTCTAGGTGCAAGTATTTCTTAACTTTCATTGATGACTTTTCCAGATGTACTTGGGTTTACTTCTTAAA
>JZKD02S1791274.1:190105-203781 GCA_000966675.3 Picea glauca | reverse complement strand
AAGGAATTGACTATAATGAAACCTTTTCCCCTGTAGCCAAAATGAATTCCATCCACCTTGTTCTTTCCCTTGTCGCCTCACATAAATGGGAGGTCCATCAGATGGATGTTAAATCTTTCTTCTTGCATGGTGATTTGAAAGAAGAAATCTACATGGAAATACCTCTTGGCTATGTCCAGAATGACTCTAGCCTTCTTTTTCCCCTCAAGAAATCTCTTTATGGTCTCAAGCAAGCTCCCTGAGCTTGGTATGACAAAATGGATAGCTTTCTTATTGCCATTGGATTCTCTAGATTGTATTTTGATCCTAATGTCTATACCAAGAAAGTAGGAAGCCATCTCATAATCCTTGTCCTTTATGTTGATGACCTTATCCTTACTGGTAGTGACTCAAAACTTTTAAACCATGTGAAAACCAACCTTAAGAAAAAATTTGAAATGACTTACTTAGGTTTTTTGCACTATTTCCTTGGCCTCCAAGTTTTGCAAACCAATGAAGGAATTTTTCTTTCCCAGTCTAAGTATGCTTGTGACATTCTTCGTCACTTTCACATGGATGATTATAAACCAACCCATTATCCCTTCCAGTTTGGAGTCAAGATTATTGCCACATGTACTTATCCCAAAGTTGATGCCACCCTGTACCGTTAGTTAGTTGGTAGCCTCTTATACTTGAATCATACTCGTCCTGATATTTCCTTTGTTATTGGTCTTGTTGCCCGATATATGAAAAAACCCCATGAAAGCCATTGGAAAGAAACTAAAAGGATACTTCACTATGTTCATGGTACATTTCAGTTTGGGATACATTATAGTTCAAGGGGGACTCCCTTATTGGTTGGTTTCACTGATTCAGATTGGGCTGGCGACCCTGATGATCAAAAGTCTACTGCAGGTTATGTTTTCAGCCTTGGTTCAGGACCTGTCACTTGGGCCTATAATAAACAACACGCTATTTCACTTTCTTCAGCATAAGTAGAGTACCGAGCATTTGTAAATGCAAGTCAGGAAGCCCTATGGCTTCGAAAGATCCTTTCAGAGTTTGGATTCCAGCACCAGCATCCGACCAGCCGTTGGTGTGACAATCAGAGTGCCATCAAGGTCGCCAATGACCCAGTTCAACATCAACATAGAAAACACATCTAGATAAACATGCACTTCATCAAAAAGCTCATTCATTATCAAGTTATTGAAGTGCTCTTTTTCCCTACAGAAGATCAAGTTGCAGACATTTTCACAAAGTCTCTTATAGAAGCGAAGTTTTCCAAACTTCAATCTATGTTAGGATTTCAGGAAGTTGTCATTAAGGGGGGATAGGCTCTAATGCCTCCTTCCTTCTCCTATTGTGCCATTATTGTAAATCCTTCAATCCTATCCCAAGTTGTTGTTAAGGGGGGATGTTAGGATATTTAGACACTTAGGAGTTAATTAAGATCTACTTGGTCTAATATGTCGTTAGGTAAAAGTCTGTTTCTTAGTGTGTTTCTTTAGTATGCATTAGTATGCATTTATAGTTAGGAAATTCGACGGTCATGATATGTTCCCGACATAGAGTGATCCGATGGTTCATACTCTCCTTGATCTTAATGGCCATTGATCCATGGCTTAACACCCGATTGGTCCATGATCTCTATTTAAAGAGCATGGGGGGTCATTTGTCGATGATCGATTGTGAGAAACTCTCTTGTAAAATCTCTCTGTAATCTTTTTCTTTGCATTAATAAACTGCTCCAAGTGTCTGCATTGGTTGGGGCCATGGATGTTTCCCCATAGGGGTTCTACCACGTGAAAACATCAGTGTGTTGATCTTTGATATGGTTATGTGAGTGGTTACTGAAGGTGTTCGTCCTCTGTTGGAATACCTGTGTTGTTGAACATAATTATTACAGATACATGACAGGAAATAAAAATTCTTCTGTTCATCATGCCTACTAGTACAAACGAAGACTTTTGTTAGTATTTGTCATTTTGTTAGTCACCCATGATCAAATTTACTCTTTCATGTGATTGATAGGGTTATTAGGTCAAATTGTTATATTTTCAAAATAAAATTCTCAAATAAAATTTGACATATATTGGTTGTAAAATTGTCATTGGTGTGTCTAGGTGTCATTACTACTCCCTCCACTCATCCAAGGTCATAAATTTTCATCATGCTCATGTCATCATTCCTTGTCATAAATTTTCAAATGATTGTCTTGGTCAAACTTCTACTTCAAAATTGGTTTCTGAATTAAGGAAGATGAAATTGACAAATGTGAAAGAGGTTTTTCTTAACCATAGACCAAGAAACAAAAACTTCATTCAGTGTATGCATAGGTGTTATTATTTGAGAGGAATTCCCCAAATTTAGTCGCTATAGGAGGGTTTCTGCACATTTGGACAACTTAACTTCAAGTTAGTTTTTCAGAGGGTTGGAGAAGGAATTTGCAGTGCTTGATTGTTGCATTGTGCATCCGACATCATAAAATTTCCACCCATACCACTTTCAGCCCAAAAATCCTCTAGGAAGGACTCCAAAATCCCTATCAAAGAGCATGTTGTGCTTCTGCTAAGAGCATGTTGCGCTTCTGCAAGTTTTGAGTAACCAACTTCAAGCTGAGATTATGAACAAATGGGAAAGTAATTTTGAAACCTAGAGGAAGTTATTTTTCATTGCATCCAAAAACACAATAACCTCTCTCAGTTTTTTAATATACTTTATTTTTTGGAATATATTCTATCATCTTAGAGGACTATGATTTCAGAATATAAAACACTCTGTTTTTTTCTTGTTTTAGTCATATTTTATTTTTGTGTTTTCCTAACAACAGGGAAATAATTTTTGAAAAGAAAGAGAGGTTTTTATCAAGGATATATTAAAAAACAACAACCTCTCTCAGTTTCTAAATATACGTTATATTTTGGATATATTCAATTCTCTTAGCAGCCTAGTTTTTCAGGAAATAAAACACTTTGTTTTTCTTGTTTTAGTCAGGTTTTCTTGGCATGTTTTCCTAACAACTAAAAGTGAATTTTTGAAAACCAAGAGATTTTTTTTTTAATAACATATTAAAAAACAAAAACCTCTCTCGGTGTTTACACGGGTTTTATTGTCTTGTAGTTACATGTGTCACTTGGATACCTATTATTCACAAGTTCTCCAGGCCAAAATTGTTGCGCTTATGGGAAGTCACTTTTGGAACTAATTTTGCAGAGGTAAAATTGTTGTTTTTCATTGTTTAAAGGATCAAGGGTATAGTATACATATCAAGGATTCCTCACATGTCATCAACAGCCTCCAAAAACTCCAAACCCTCCAGTTCAAACTTAGAGAGCATGAAACATTGAGTTTTTATTTACACCATAATAACGTTGTCCTACAAGCCAAGATGAATTCTCTACAACGTTAGGCTGATGATATTACTGCCACCAATAATAATCTCTATATGAAATTGAAACACCACAAAAATCCTAAGTCAAAATCCCTTGGGCAAGAGGGAGAAACTTCTAAAGCTAATCCACCCCCTCCTTCGCACATTAGTCATAAAGGGAAATTTTTTTTTGTTTGCAGTGGGACCTGCAAAATCTTAGGTGTGGGGGTAATGTTAGGCCCAAGATATGATCAATTTTATGACAGTTATCAGGCACTTTTTCCGAATGCACATATGTGTTTTTCATGTTTTGGAGAAGCGTTTTGAAGAATTTTGTGTTAAAACGATATGATCTACACAAGGTATGTATGATTCGTGTTTGATGTCAATATTGAGTATAATTAATCATGTTTTATAATTCCAAAGTTCTAATTCACATTTTTTTGGTGTTACGGGGAAAAAACGCACCACGTTTCTACTTACGATACTCAGTTCAACACTCCTTCCAACACTCGATTCGGTACCCAGTCCGACACTTCATCCAACACCTCATCATGCACAAAAATGGTGGGCGTTTTGACGGTTATGATATTGGCGGACAATGGTGGGCGAATCCGAGACATGGGTTTTTCTTGTGCTTATCCCCTCGATCCACTGAACTATTGACAACTCGATTTTGCGTTTTTATGGCTCACTCTATTTTGGTAGTTAGGGCACCATTAATGAAATTTGCCAATTTTAGAAGTGGTTTGACCCTCTTGTGGTCGACCACTTGGTCTATAAACATTATAAATACCACTATGGTGGATAGATAATTGTTAAGCAGTAGAAGAAGTCGTGTGTTAGAGCCAAAAATGATTTTGGCTCTGTTTTTTCATTTTTCAATTACCAAAATTGTATAAGACTACGTTTTTCAAGTTTTAATGGTGAAATTGTTTTGCTGAGCTCGTGGTTTGTGTTTGAGAAGTGACCACGACTTGCTAGGGGGACCACCAATAGTCTGGTATATGTTCTATGTGGTATTTATGCATTTCATAGATTAGATGTTTTTTTATTTCCTGTACATGAACTGTTCATTTATTTCTTTGTTATCTAATTTGTTGTTGTAGTTTAATTGTTTTAATTCTCTTTTGCAGGTTAGTATGGAGGCTTTTTGTTAATATGCTTTGATTTTATAATTAGGAGCGAGTTTTCAAACTCATACACTAACCCCGTGTGCAATTAGATGTTAGATTGAATTTTATTTATGCTTTTAAAATCAAATTTAAAATAGAAGTTAAAACATAGTAGAACAAAGTTTTATCGTATGCCTTCTTTAACAAGGATTTGATGGATGGATAAGATTAGTTCCAGTTTTTAATTATAGATTGCTTATTCCGTTTTTACATATATCTTTCTTAACTAGTTGTTAGTTAATGTATTCGTTAGTTTACTTTTTATACGTCATGCTTTAATTTTTGTTTTAAGCATTTTCCTTATTAGATTTTGAATTGTTAAGATAGAGCTAGTTTTTTTATGTTATGCAATTTCTTAATTAGATTTAGGTTGCAATTTCAATTTGTAGTTAGTGATTGAATTTAGTATAGTATAAGTTTTCTTATATTAGTATAGAATGCGTTTGAATTCCATATATTAGAAAACAGTTTCTTGCTTTCATAGAGTAGAAGATAGCATTCTTGCTTTCATAGCTTAGGAGATAGTTTTATTGTTGTTGTAGGGTAGATAGTATTTGCTTTGATGAATTAGATAGTAGCTTGCTTATTATAGGTTCAAGACTAGTTGTTAGTTTTTCTTGCTTTCACTTAAACAGATTTATTTTTCATGAATTAGAAATAGTTTTGAATTAAGAATCTAGTCCACTTGCCTCTTAGGCTAGATAGTTGTTCAATGAGAAGTTTTCATTTTATTATTTGTAGTAGAATTTGCCTTAGAGTAGTTAGTTGTCTTTTTCTTAGTTGTCTATTTTCTTTAATAGGTTAGCTAGTTGTTTTGATTAGTTGTCTATTTTCTCTAATAGGTTAGTTAGTTGTCTTTGCTTTCTTGTTTATTTTCTTTAATAGGTTAGTTAGTTGTCTTTTCTTTCTTGTTTATTTACTTTCTTTCATAGGGTAGTTACTCACTAAATATAGGTTGGCAAGTTAAAGTATTTTTCTTTTGTCATTTTCTTATTGTTAAGCTTAATAGTTTCTTTTGCTTATTGCTTATTGTTTCACTAGTTTGCTTCAAGTAGGGTTTTTACTTGTTTTCGTAGGACTATCCATCGATCCTTGGCCCAAAACTTACTTAGGTTACCTAGTTTAAAGTTGATTAGTAGGGTTTTATCATTAGATAGGTTTTCTTTAATAGATTAGCCTTAAATAGCTACCTCCCTAGTTAGACTATACTACTACTAGCCCTTCTACCTTTGGCATATATTTTTCTACAACTCTAAGTTTACTTACCCCGTATTGACAATTTAATTGAGGGTTTTTAGTGCATATAGAACCCCCATCAATCACTATCATGAGGACATATAGAAGTTTCTTGGGAATCATGATAAGGTGTTCAGAACGATACTAATAGGGAGACCACCTAATAGGGGATTCAAACATGTCATTGAATTAGAGGAAGAGGAAAAACCCATGATCCCCACACCTTACAAACATCTGAAGAAGTTCAAGGATGAGATAGAGAAGGCTATACATGAATTGCTTGATATGGGAGACATTAGGTCTAGCTCTAGACCCTTCGATCCTTCATTAGTATTGGTGAAGAAGAAGGATGGAACCATGAGGATGTGCATCAACTACAGGGAGTTGAACAAGAAAAATATCAAGAACCAATACCCAATACCTAGGATCGATGAGTTTATTGATGAGCTACATGGAGTAGTGGCATTGACAAATATTGATATTCAATCAGGGTACCATCACATCAGGGTCAGAGAAGAGGAAATACATAATAAAAACTTCAATTGTCACTGTGGGAACTATGAGTTTTTGGTCATGCCATTTGGGATGACTAATACACCCACTAACTTCTAGTAATGCATGAACAATATCTTCAACAAAAAGTTGAGGGAGTTATTACTAGTTTTATTCGATGATATTATGGTTTATAGTAGGACTTGGGAGGAACATATAAAACATGTGGATGAGATTCTCACCATTATGGAGGAGCAATCTCTTTTTTCCAAGGAATCAAAGTGCGAGTTTGTATTGTTAGAGATCCTTTGTCTGGGGCACATGATTGGTGTTGAAGGAATGAAGGTGCATGAAGAAAATATTTATATTATCTTATATTTTCCCACCTCCAGATCACTCACAACATTTCCATGATTCCTATGGATATGGAACTATTATAGGTGCTTTGTGAAAGGATTTTCACAAGTGGGTGCGCCATTGATAGACATCACCAAGAAGGGAGCCATCTGATGGTTATAGTAAACACATGAATCATTTTAAATAATGAAGAAGGTTATGAGAACTTTCTCAGTGTTAGTACTACCATATTTCACTCATACTTTTGTACTAGAATGTGACGCAACTAGTGAGGGGATAGGAGAAATATTGATGCAAAATTGACAACCTATAAATTTCGAGAGCAAGAATTTGAGGGATATAGAGAAGATCTATCTTATATATGATAAGGATATGTTGGCCATCATGCATGAATTGGCCAATTTTAGACAGTACATAGTGGGAGGATGCCTTTTGGTTAGGACTAACCACAACAACTTGATATATTTCTTAGAGCAGTGGGACCTAAATGAGATGCAACAAAATTAGGTGAGTAAGGTGTAGGAATATGACTTTTAAATTGAGTACATAAGGGGAGATAAGAACATAGTTTTTGATGCCCTATCCAAGAGACCTACTGGAAGTCCATGACGAAGATCTCAATAGACTGGAAGTCCATTCTCTTGGTGGAATAATTCAATAATACCTTCATCTATGAGTTGATGGAGGGTATTATTTAGGATAATAGGTACAGGGTAGTATATGGAAGCATCTACTACAAAGGCATGATTTATCTTGTCCCCGAATACACTCTCAAGGATAAGATTTTGAGGGTGGTACATGATGCTCCACTAGCAGGGAAGCTAGGGTATTTGAATACCTACAGTTGGGGGAGGGAAATATTCTCTTATAAGGGTATCAAGGAGGAAGTGGTTTGATATGTTAGAGAGTGCATGATGTCTCAAATAAAAAAGTTAAAGATTACACATCTTGTAGGGTTGATTCAACCATTTCCCATTTCCAAGCAAAAATGGGAAAGCATTTCCATGGATTTCATTATACGGTTTCAAAAGGTAAAAGGCATGGACTGCATCTACGTGGTGGTAGAAAATTTGACTATATATGCACATTTATTTCCCATTCCCTAATAGTATAGTGCATCACAGGTGGAAAAAACATTCTTTAGGGAGGTCTTTCAACTTCATGGTATTCCGAGGTATATAGCCAATGACCGTGAAAACATGTGTTTCAGTGCATTTTGGCAGAAGTTGTTCAAGCTAGCAGGGATAGATTTGATAGCTAGTACCAACTATCATCCTCAGGCAAATGGACAAACCAATATTGTACATAAGTGGATCAAGGGATATCCACGAAACTATGTGCCAAGAAAATAGAGGGTGTGGATGAGGTAGTTTCAAATTGGGGATAACTGTTATAATACCACTTATCACATCTCCATAGGGATTAGACCTTTCAAGGAATTGCATGGCCACTATTCCCCATCATTTGTAGATTTCGTGTTTGGGGGGTGCAGGGCCTCCAAGACCAAATATTGGTTGCAAGAAAGTCATGACATCTTGAGAGTCTTATAGGGAAACTTGCAAGTCACCCATAACTAGTAGAAAATGTATGCATACAAACACATGATGGAGCACAACTTTGAGGTTGGGGACTTGATATTTTTTATTTTGTATCACTACATATAGTCCTCTCTGAATAAGAGTGTTGCAAAAATGATGAAGCCTCACTTCTATGGGCTATACAAGGTTATCAGAAGAGTTGGAGAGATAACATATGAGTTGGAGATGCTTGAGGGTAGTAGGATCCATAATGTGTTCCATGCTTCTTGCCTCAAGAAGGAACTAGGATAGTAGGCCATCCCTTTAATAGATATTCCTCCTTTATATGAGGAAGGACAATTGGTTCTAAGTCTAGAGAGGATTATTGACATTAGAGAGAGGAAGATGAGGAATAGAGTCATTCGAGAGTGCCTGAGCATGTGGAGAGGATTACCCACTGAGGATGCCACTTGGGAGAGAGAGAATATTCTACAAAATTTTGATTTGGAGTTTCTTACAAACATGTAATCTCTGTAAGGGAGGACTGTAATGACCCCATCCTTTTGATTTCAATTAAATATGACTTAGTATCCTATATGACTCCCGCAGGATATAGTCAGAGGGAAAAACGAGTCATGGAATTAGTTTAATTTCACCTTGGCAGAAAATTATTATAAAGTGACATTAAATAAAAATTTTAACCTCTTAAGGATTAAAACATTATTTTTAATGTTTCAGTAATAATTATAGGATAAATAAGGCAAGGGTTTGATTTGGTAAAGAAAAGGGATAGATCTAGAAGGCTCAAAGGAATAACAAAAGGAGGGGTATCCTCTCACTTTGGATTATGATTTGATATCTCATTTTGGAGTGTTATTAGAGCCATTTTTTTCGTTAGGATTTAGAAAATCCCTTCCACAATTGCTAGTATAGTTTCAGTATTGAAATACCTTCCCTAGCTATACCAAGGGAATATTTGTCTAGGGTCTTCAATTGAAATTCATTTGATGATTTTCCTATCATCTATTGGAGCAACGAATTATTGGAGAACTCTAGTTTGGTTGGTGGATCGATTTACCTCTTGTTGTAGTTGTGATATTTCAGAAGAGACCCTGACACTTGGAAAGACCATTTGGGTTTATTTAAGGGCCGATTATAGTCCCTACCGTATTATGGAGGGTTGTGTGAGTCCCAGGAGGAAGATGAGGTACATGTGGTGGTTCTTGGAAGCTATGGAATCCACTAGGGTCTGTTAAAGGTAGCCACACCCATTCTTTTGTTGGTCAGTGTGGTCTAGAGGAGTCGTTAGTGCAACTTTGAGGAGGCCAAGCCACTTTCCTTGGTAAATCAGGTGGTTGAGGTACATCAGGGGGGTTGCGTTACATTGGAAGGGTATCTATGTATAACATCCATGTATTTTGAGGAGGGTCACGTACCTCATTTTCTAAACAATAGGGTTTGGAAGTGAAATCGGGAAGCTAGAGAGACTTGAAGCAAACTTCATCATCTCTTACATCATTTCAAGGCTTTGTTTCCTTCATTATTTGTTGGTATTTATTGTTGTTGTTATTAAAACCACTATATTTTGTGCATTAGGGGTATTACAATTGTCATTACAACCATTATATCTTGTATTTCATTGTTGTTGTCATCACAACAAATAAATAATTGTATTGTTTTCCTCCTTGGGGTTGTTCATCCATAATAATATTGCATGATTATCGCTTATTTACTATGTAATTTGGTACATGACAAATGTTTGATTAAATTCCCATAGGAAGACTACATGTGAATTGTTTGTTTAAAGTTTCCAATCAGATTAAATTTTGAAGGTATATGATAGCAAACTAATTGTCAAAGATCTATATCGAGATAACCCTTGAGGATATTATGATATATTCTTAATAGGCCTTTCATATAACATTATATCCTTCAGTGTTCCCTTGTTCATAAAAAATACCTTGCTATTAAGAACTCATAACCTTTTCATTGCCAAGATATTTCACTTCCAAACGTTCCTTCACACCACTGCATAGGATCCATCATGAGAATCTGCAATATTCCCTACCCAATACTCACATGTGATATGTACCTTTTTCATATGGAAATGTTTTTCAAAAATGGACATTGTGTTGGAAATTTTTTATATAGAGAAATTTCATGGTTCAAACAGTCCAATTGTCCCTTATTTGTAACTTTTGGAAGAACGTAGATACTTGTTTGGAGAACTTAAACATTCTTCCACGGTGTCCTATGTATTTCCTTTCTAATGTCTATACTCATGATTTAATCTGAGTTATGAGATAAGATTTATGGCTTCTTGAATTCACCATTTCCATTAAATTGTACCCCTTTTCATTTGTGCAATTTGGATCAGAGGAAAACTTCTACCACTTGTACAAGAAAATCAGTCAGGAACCAAGAAAACATATGTATTAGGCACTAATATTATTATTTATAATGATTAAAAAAATAATTATTATTGGTAATTTTATGCTTCATTGATCCAGGTGGATATCGGTGGCCACCCACCTTCTCCAACTGGCTCAAAATAGTTTTCTGGCAATTTTGGTAATTTACTATTTTTAGCAGTTTTTAACTTTCGGGGCCATTTTGAGGCCCTAAACGATGTTTTTTTGGAAACAAAAGGTTTTAAATATATAATTTCCTTTTATATTGTTCCTAAAATTAATCTCCTCAATGATACCTTTCCAATGGGCTATCATACACCTAAAACAGAGATTGTATGCAAAAGTTACGACCCCGGGAAGTTGATGTACTAACTTACCCAAACGGGGCCCACATGACTTTTGGCGCTTCATCTCCTAGGGTTAGGTATTTGGATGTCTAGGGTTTTTGGCATTCTTATTTATTGTAAAAACGCCTTCAAAGCCTCATTGTAATCATCTTCTTGCGAATGCGAGTAGTCGTCACATCTCTTCTCAGAGATAAGCTGTCACCATTCTAACGAGTCTTTCACTTTGTATTTTTACTATCTTTGTACATTTATTTCATTAATAGAAATCATGTATTACTGTATCTCTATGTTTATGGTTGATATTCTGATACATTTTTGTTATATTATTGGATATCCGTGATATCTCTGTGCATTTATTTATTATATCTCCTCTCTCATTTCGTGCTGAAAATAATCGAGATCAGTGGTATCAGAGAAGGTTGCTCTTGATCATTTTTTCAGTACATGTCCCCGAAAAGGTTCTAATATAGAAAGTTGGGTCTCTAGCTTGTCTCTCTTGAATAAAATCGCTCTCACACACCCAAGAAACCCTCCATGTAGGAAGAAAATAAAAACGATGGAGCAAACGATCTTATAAGTCTGTTGCTTGAGCAAGCTCTCATGCGACAGAGGGACGAAATGATGGAGAAATTTTCCCACATCCTTCAATGCGTCCTGATAGAATAAGGATCATATTCATCAAGCAACCACTTTGGAGGCACCTCGCCTTTTAAGCTACAAGTCAATTTTGATATTCCTATATTTGAAGGTCAGATAGATGCGGATGCCCTAGATAAATGGTTAAATCTGTTAGAAGGTTATTTCTTTGTTCACAATTTTTCCAACAAAGAAAAGATCATCTTCGCACTCCTTAAGGCTCTCCCCTATGTCAAACATTGGTGGTAAAAATACTTGGATCAGAGCTCCACAGAGGAGTATGGAATATATGGTCTCAAGCCCACTTGGGATTTTTTTGTGGATGCAGTAAATGAACACTATTACCTTGTTGGAAACTATGAGGACCAGTAGATGAGATGGACCACACTATGGAAAGAGAGGGGCCAAGCAGTTCCGGAGTTCACCAATAGCTTCCATACCTTGCGCACCAAGATGGGTATCAAAGACTCTGAACGACATTTGGTTCTGAAATACCGTGGGGCTCTACATAGATACATCCAAACTAAAATGGATTTTCTGGACATCTCATCACTCGGTGCTACCTATCAATATGTTGTTAAAATCGAGTAGAAATTTAAGCACCAAAACAAAAGGGAGTTCGGGTCTGCAAATCTACAACAACCAAAGTATGAAAAATAAAACCCTAACAAATAGTATCCCAAAAACCAGTCCAAGCCATAGTAAAAGAAGGGTCACAAGAAGAAAAATAAGGACACCAGAAAATGGTGTGATTTCCAAAAAACCCCTGGCACAACACCAATGAATGTCGCTCAAAACAGTCATTAGTGGTTGAGATCAAAGACAAGGAGCCAAACCCTAATTCAGAATATGATTATGAAAATACTAGTAAAGGACAGATCATTGACGCAGACCCCACTGCTATTGTCCCGACCGCAAAAATTCAACCAGAAGAACCAAAACATCCTGAAGAGGGGGAGCACCTTTTTAATTCACAGATGTGGGTGAAGAGGACCCCTTTGGATTTTATTGTTGATAGCGGAAGCCAGAAGAACCTCATCTCAACAGAGGTCATCAAATAATTGGTGTTAAGCCCTAATATTGTCTCATTACCCCTTAATTTGGGCATATTACATTAGTAATGTTATTTTATTTATTCCATCTTTATTCCATTAGTTGTAATTATACCTCCTAGTCTCCTATATATACCAAGCAGACATTTTCATTTGGAATCATCTTGTACTTGAACATTTAAGTGGGGTAAAAGGAGGTTTCCCCCTTGAAGAGGCCTATTATCTGAAATTATCTCTTTTTCAAGGCATTGAGTACTTTTTTTGATGTTTTTCTATGATATATTGATATTTGGTTCCTAACATATCGTATAAGAGCTCAAGGTCTTGGGGTTTCGCCACTACAACTGAGACACCTTGGAATTTTTGCTATAACTTTTTTTATACAATGACTCAGAAGGAACGACGTGGAGGATATTTATTATATGAATCAAGGTACGTTGGGTTACAATTTCAGCTCCTGAGGCCTTATACTTTCATAGATACAACCTATACAATATAGGGTTCTCGAATCATCTTGAAATGAGTCATTGTGGAATTTTCTCTATAAAATATTTTATGTAACATTTCAGATCCTGAACTCCAAAGGATATTCACAAAAATTAGTAAGGTATATGTGGTAAACATTTAAGCTTCTAGGTCATCTTAAATTTGTAGATACACCCTGTGTAAGATAGGGTATCTAACTAGTCCTATTGACTAGTATCAAGAAGGTGTTCCAGGTAAAACAATCATAAATTCTTCCTAGAGTATACAAATTGAGTGGGACTAGTTTCGTTGGATCATGGATAGCTTGTAGTATTTTGGGTACAAGTTTTAGAATTTTATATAAATTATTTTGTGTGGGGCACGCTATACAAGTGAGATCTCTTGGAAAGGCCAAAAATCGAAAAGTTGTGGGGAAGTGATTGTAACTTCTACTTGGAACATCGAATTTTGATTAGACCTATGGCATTACAGAGAAGAAATATCAGAGAACTACATAAAATAAATTTTCATACCTAGAAGGGACGAAACTTGGGAGATACAATAGAAGAAATATTGTCTAGCAGAACCACCTCAAAATCAAGGTTCAAAAGTGATACTTGGCCAACATGCCACCCA